>JAVKLA010000036.1:8070129-8098121 GCA_034782735.1 Sagittarius serpentarius | reverse complement strand
CCGCCCTCGTTGCATTCTAACCGGAGTTCGAGCCAAGTCGCCCCAAGCAGCGGGCAGCGCCCCCCTGGGAAAACGTACCTCAGCAGGGCTTTCTGCGGAGTCCTCCTCACCGGAGTCCCTCTCTTCAGAGGCTTGAGACAAAATTTCTTCTCCCTAAGTGGAACGCAAAAGGCCTGTACTGAGCGTATGCGAGGCAGCTAACACACGCGTGCTAGGATGGAACAGAAGAAAGCGGCGTTTTGTTACCATCTTAAATAAAAAGCTTTTGAGTAAAAAGCAGGCTTTCTTTCAGCTGTCCTGCTTCTACAGTGAAAGATGAAGAAAACAGCCAGAATTGGCTTCTGTTAAAGCCATGCGCAAGAGTGCATGAAGAGGTGTGCGAGTGACCTTTACCTGTCCCCTTCTTTGCGTGTAGTTCTCGCCACCGAGCAGAGGAAGGATCCCCCGTACCCGTTCATTACAAACAATAAAAACGGACCACTTCGGTGCGAGAGCCTCGCTGCAAGGAAGCCCCCAGAGATGCAGGCCCTTAATCTTGAAATAAAACGCTTCTTTCTGCTGCACTAGACATGCCTGTGATACGGTCACACTGAAGTCGGCCTTTTAGCTCTACCCGCACACGAGGGCAGAGTTAGAGTCGTCTGGGCAAGATAAGCATTGTCCTTTCCAAGATTTTAATTGCCCCAGGCAGGACAGTGATTCTTACCTGAAGATCCCGGTTTTTAAGGATGCCCACCCAGAACGCCTCCTGGCAGTGGTTGAACGCCAGCATTGCCTTCACTCGGTATACAAATTGTTCCAGTGACTTCTTCAACAAAGGCACATGGTTGGTCAGTCCAATGTCTTGGCGAATCTAAATATGAAACAGTAAAACATGACTGCGATTGATTCTTGCTTAAGTATTCTGGCCATTTAAAAAGCCATTGGTTATATAGGTGGGCGGGAACATGATCCCCACAAAGCTTGCTCAGATTATGTCATTTCTTGGCCAAATTCTTTTACAGCTTTTGTTAAAAAAATAAAACTCAGATAAGCATTTTGTTTAAGGCAGCAAAGTGATCCCTTGCAACAATCCAAACAGCCATATCCGCTCTGGATAAAAACAGAAGGAGCCTCAGCTTTTCTCATGAACTGGAGAGAGAGGCTAGTAACTCCTCTACCTAAGGGTCAGCAGAATTCATCTGCCTTAAGAAATTATTTTGAGAATCTACTTTTCCTTTGCTCCGTCATCTCAGCAACAGAATGGTGTCACTTGCTCTGTTCTCCAAGAACAACACACAGCTCTTCACGCACAGATCTCACACTGCTGCCATCTTGCTCACGGCAGCCACAGCTGACTTGCACACAAATTGCTGCATTGCTGCTGGTGCTGGAGGCGTCTGCAACCGATAACGTTTGGGTAAGTCTGACAAGCTATTGCTGGTGAAATAGCAGAGTTAACTATGGAGGTCAGCAGTCAACGATCACACCGTTCCTGTCCAAAGCAAAAAGCAATGCTACAAGTGGCCAGACTCCAAAACTACCTACCTAGGAAGGGAGATAACTATTTGCTGATAGCCACAAGCTGCAGACTAATGCTGCAGGGAGTTTCACGTCAGGAAATTGCTGAATTCCGAAGCACAGAGAAGAAAGAATGAGAAAGGTGTTGAATAAGCCACTGCAATGACCATCTTTTCTTACTCGGTGCCTGATGCTGTTCCTTTACACTAGCTACACAGAATGGGTGTGCACTATAAACTCCAAAGCCAGCTTGTCCAGACCAAAGAAGCACTGGCCTTTGGAGAGCTATGACAGCAGGGAACAGACAGAGCTCCTGTAAGCAAAAATCAGCTGAGGAAGGGCAGCTATGCCAGGCATAATGCAAGATTTAGCTCTGGGTGAGCATCTCTTTCTGCTAGGCTTGGATCTGCAGAACAGAATAGAGTCATAGCTAAACCACAAAACCTGCCAAGAGCCATAAACAATTATTTTGTGCATAAATATTTTCCTCTTTCAAGAGGATACTCTGTAACCTTCTTGCATCAAGATGCTCTCATTATCTATACTCTGAAATCAGATCAGCTTCATTTCTTGGAAGAGTTCAACATGCCTGGGAAGAGGGGTAGTGCTTAACTTCGTGTTCTGCCAACAGGGAATGGGTAACTGAATACCAACAGCAATCTGTTCTCTAGCCTGTGTAACAGGCTAGACCTAGCAATCATCAGCACTAATCAGAACCAAATCAAGCAAAACCTCGCTAATGACACAATCAACAATCACAGTGCTCCCTGGGTCTCGGAACCTGCCCAACTGTCTGCAGGCAGTTTGGAGACTCAACGAAGTACTATGGCATTTGCAAAAATCTGTCTCCAGAAACTATCCTTATGTCCAGCATTAGATATGTAAACAGAAGAGAGACCTGGTGTGAAAGAGTAAATGACAAATACTTCGGAAATTATAGACAAAGCTGATTGCTGCTGTCTGCTGTGCGATGCTCTTTAAAGACACTCATACCAAGGGAGAGTAGCAAATCCTAGGTAACACTGCATGGTACATCAGTAAGCATCTACTAGTTTTCTACGAAAGTGAAGTCAAGACTGGTTTAACAAATGTTGGCGTCAACGCCTCTTCAAACAGGTATGGAGCATTCACCGCATACGTTTATTTGCCCAGATTCAGCTCTGCCTTCTCATTCTTGCAAAAACAATTTGGCACAGAGACCTAATCAGGTCACAACAGATACTAGAGTGGTGGTAAAACACAGGTGTTCGCTAATTGCAGTTATATGCTAGCAGGGTCCATGGGACACGGCAGTTGAAAATGCTAGTCAAGTGCAAAGACAAACAAGATGTTGCAAGCTGCAATGATGTTATCCTGTTTGCAAGGAGAATTGTGACTTAAAAGCAGGCATGAGGATTTCACTTTCAAACATGAGAAGGACTTTCTAGCATCTCCAGGGTTTGTGCCAGCTTCCAACTCCCCACTATGCTGATAGCTACAATGGCATGTTCTGATCTCCAGCGAGACTTTTATGCTCCTGATGTCAGCTCTGGACTAAACTGGTAGCAAAGTTAGCTTGGGCAGCCATGCTAATAGCTGGCTTTCTCCCTTCAACTACTTTGGCAAAGCTCCCTTCTTGGGCACGTGTTCTTGAACCTCTTAGGAGTCTAACAGGAACAAAGCAGCACACACGAAAGTTCTTTCTGACTGCCTTCTCCTATGTGATTCTCTCTTGCGACAAGCACTGGCCCTCCACATAGTAAGCAGGGTGCTAATCCTCTCCTTCCATCCTGCCCCAAGTCTCCTACAGAGACTGGCAGACAGGTTGCACGTTAACACCTTCTCCCCCTTCCTTTGCCTTCTTCCCTAGTATCAACGCAACAGTGCCAAAAAGGCACCTCAAGAGGACTTTGAGTAAGGTTTTTCCCTTGTCCGCCTCCTGTTCCTGATTTTTCTGTCTCACAAGGCTGTCGATCTTTGCCAAAGCTTCTCTCCCATATTATCAATCTGGCATCTATACTTTATGCAAGGTCTCTAACGTCTTAGCTTGTGTCCTCAGAAACACCCTCTTACAGATGCCAACAACCAAAGATGTCAAGAACATCTGACCTAAAAAAAAAAAAAAAAAGAGTACGCTAACCTGATCTGACATCCAAGTCAGCCACTTCCAGACCAAATACTTCAACTTTTGGGCCATTAACCGAGGCTATTTCTTCTCAGAGTTTTTGCTTGTACAGACAATGCTGGAAGCCTGTAAGTAGAACTTGCCTATGCCCTGGAAAAGCAGTGGAAGGGAAATAAATCGTTCTTAGGACAGGAGTTTGTGCTGCAGTTAGAATTTATCTTACCTTGGAATGACCACACATGTGATGAAGTTGTCTGGTACTCAGCTGCAAGGTTTTCAGCAAACTCTGCACATCATCCTGCAATATATAAGTAGACCAGCAAATCATTCTCAAAGGATTTTTCCATGAGGGAAACAAGAATAATGAAACAGTATTAGTCCTAGCAATCCTTTCAAAGGGTTATGGGATGGATATACGATGCACGTATGCAGGAAACATCAGATGAACGGGATGAAGCCATAGGAGACTAGCACTGTGAATATAAGTCAAGTAACTGGTAAAAGTATGACCACATATCGTAAGGCCAAGCACTTTGAACTGAAACTGATTTTGAATCAGTTTGGAATGAACACATATCAGTGAAAGTGGGGCAATGAAAATGAAGACAACATTGTCACATCTTGCCTTAAGTGCAACCTTCTGAAATAGGAGAACCAGAGGAAAAGTATAAAACATACTGCTAGATTGTGGTATTTGAAACGCATCCAACATGAACTCTGGGTATCAGTCCTCTCTATTGAGCAAATAACATGGCACTTTCTATTGTGCAGTGGCAATGAGTAGGTATCTGTTTGATAACCTCATTCCCTCAAACATCCATGAGAATACATCTTACATTTGCAAAAGAACAGATTTATCTATTAGAAAGACAAGTTGTAAACACTAAGCCAAAGAATGAGTCTCGCTGGCAAAGCTGGATTGCCTTGCAACAAAGCAGGGGGAAATAAGTGAACTGTTCTTGCTTGTCATGTACTGCAGCAAGGCTGGCCTGCCCATCCGCACTCATGCATGTTGTCCTGCTCAGAGCTCCTAGCATTATTGCAAAGACACCAGTGTCACTGTCCATCTGGACCGCAAGCCCTCACCAACCTGACTGCTCATGCGATCTTCCTACTCTGTGAGTGACACCTTTGTGGTAATAACTTTTGAAGGAGATGGAGGTTGAAAGGGCTTCCTTTGCTAACAGTGAAGCCATCCAACATCCAACCAGAAGAGTGATGGCAAGCTGGGAAACAGTGACCTGTTTGCTAAGACAGCACTGGACAGGCAAGTAAACAGTGCACAGCACAGCTGGAGACATTAGATGCGTTTGTCATGAAGTGTCACAAGTGTCATGCCAACATGTGACCACAGACAGGAAGCTCCTTCTAGCAAGCATCAGTCATGCTTCCCAATTGGTTCCAGACAGTTCTGTCTCCAAAAGGCTTACCCGGTGTTTTTTAAAGCTGTAGTCCAGGAGAGGCATGGCAAGCTTCAGAAACGCTTCTACAAAGAGACGGCCATACTACAAAAGAATGATAAATAAATCAGAAGGCAAGTTTAAATTCCTTTTCAAAGAACCATCACAAAGTCAGATAAGCTAATGACACATTCTTTCAAGCTACCCCGGAGACTGTTCTCGCTTAGTAAAAGACTATATTCATGTGAAGGCTGTACTGGAATATACAGGATCAGTAAAAGTTCCCACTTCAATCACCGCAAAGAGAGGCTAGAAGGACAAGGTCTCAACATTGTATGCATCTCTGGTTTTATTCACTAGCAAACTGGGAATAAAACTGAACTAAACTCAAAATGTTGAGTCACTATACATATGTATGAGTCCCAGCCAGAAAAGGGAGAGTTGCAGAGGGACACATGATCTTTCTGGGCTCCAAGGGAGACCTGTCTGCTGTGATGTCTCCTCTCATTTGGAGTACCATGGGGAAAGGAGAGAGGGGAAAGGGTCTAAAGTCAGTAATGCCAAGTGCAGTAAGTTCGTTGTGGTCAAGCCATACGATGAGGATTAGTGGAAGACAGTTAAAAGTATAGGAAACAGTATCTGCTTCTTCCAGAGAATTCAGTAACCACTCTACTCCACTGGAGGCAATGATTCAAGAAAGCTGGTACTGAAACTGCTCTCTTCAGTTATTTTGAATTCTTGCTTACCTTCAGGCAAATGCTGAGTACAGGCCTGCTGTCAAATACCTACTTAGGTGAGAGGAAAAAAAAGACAGCCAGATCAGTCCACAAGTCTAAAGGAAACAATGTAAGCACAGCAGCTAATTAAAAATAGCCCTTCATTACGTACTCTTCATTAAAGTGCAAAACCTGTTCTAAGGCAACATCCATTCTCAAGTGTCAACAGGGAACGCCGCATAAGCGCGTGAAATGTAGTGGCTGTCAGGCAGTACTTGGCAGGATGGCTGTTTGGTGATCTAAGGTGCACTTTTTGCAGATGGCACAAAATTATCTCAACAAGTCTGAAGTTCTTAATAGTTTGGGACCCAAGAGACCCAAGTCCAGCTGATGGGCAAGTAACCACATAAAGCAAAAAACTGGGATGTACAAAGTAATGTATTTTGGAGGAAACGGTACCAGCTGGCAAAAGACACCAGGTGTCACTGCACAGGTCACACACAGCTGTGGTCCAACAGCAAACAAAGAAATGGAACAGACTGTCTCAGGTCTCTTGAAGGCTTTCTTCTGGTATACATTTGCGTATTTTAACTGGCATAGCACACAGATGTGAGTGAGAGCTGTGAAGGTACCCTGGTGCTGCTATGGATTGCAAAACAGAACTGGCTGGTCCAGCTCTACCCTTTTTGCTCTCAAAAGACATCTAGAGCACATGTAGGGCTCTAGTGAATGCTGCTATATAGAAGAATCCAGCTCAATTCACTAGAGCTCATAAGCTGAACTTGAAAACTCTGGACTTGCCAATCATCACTTCAGATATGGTAAAAGCAAACAGTAATGATCAACCTAAGCAAGGAGAAAAGGGCAGCTGTACCTGTCGCCTTCTGCCCAAAACATCGTCATGCTCAGTGACGCTGAATGCACCAACTCCAAAACAGATGGAAGGGAATATTTCATTCAGTGGGGCTGGCCTCTAGAGTTTATCACCACAGGATGACACAAATTGTCAGCAGGATTCAAAGGAAGATTGTATGTTACCATAAGAGCAAGTGAAGCTGACAGGTATCAGATAAGCCCTGAATGCAGGTTACAGACAGGAATCCAAGCCTCCTGTTCTGAGTATTAGCCTGCCTTCAGCCGAGTACATCAGGAGAATGTTTCCTTCAGTCAGATGTTATTCCAGACCTACCTGAAGAGTTTCTCCCATTTGCCTCTTCCACACCTGGCAGTGGACTCTGACAGACACAAAACACTGTACTAGGGAAGTGGGGTGTTTGTTCAGTCCTTTTTCTGCACTTCCTTACATAATCCTGTCTTTGTGCAGACTTCTTATTTGTGTGAGTCCTACATTAGTAAGATGTGCAGGCTGTGAGAATTAAGTAGTATTGAAGTGAAAGCTAAATGGAAACCCTTGCACACAGATTATAACTGACTTTATTTACCACCTCCACGTTGTTCCACTAGTCAGCCATACCTCATGTTTTTCCCTGGTGCTCATGAACCTGAACGCACCGGACTTTGCTGGGAATCTGAAGGTAAAGCCAGAAAAACAGCCAGAACCTCACCTTGACCAAGTTAATGAGGATATGGAAATTCCGCACAGCAATGTTCCACTGCAGCAGCTTCTCCAGTTGCACCTAACAGGATGCAAGGGGACAATAACCCAAGATGGAGTATTTCCTCTCACCTTGCTCGATGCTCTCTCAGCATTTGCTATACCAAAGCATTGTTGTTGTTGAAGACGGAGGAACAAAGCTTCACCACAGGCAGATTTATCACAGCAAAACCACTTAATGGCAATTCCAGCCTGATCAGTGCCCACATGGCTTAAAATGCTAAGAGTTATCATGCTTCCTTGCTCTCAGAGCAGCTCCTGGTTGCAAAATAATTTTGTGCTCCCACACAGGTGTGCAGACCAACTGCACAGCTTAGTATTTTGCTGATTACTACCTGTTTTCTGGTTATAGCTTCTGCTGGATTGAGTGGATTTTTGACATGGTACAAACCAGAAAAAAAAGGATGCTACTTATATGTTACCCTGTATATCAGTTTTGGCTGATGAATGAAGCTGTTTGACTGCATTTCCTAGATAAAATTCAGAAGTAGATTCCTTTCCAATTTACACACCTTTATTGTACTGTACAGTTTAACCTATGTCTTCTGCTCCTCAAAGAGTTCAGTGCATTTATTTTCCTACCTCAGTTGAGTCTGATGATTTCCCAGCTGGGATGCTTTTCACTGAACTCTCTAGCTGAGCCATCATTACTCTGAAGAAAACTGGGAATGTCTGCCTGTGGAAAAAGCGAGAGCAGAATTAAAAGCCAGCTCTGAAAAATCTAGATTGGCTTCTTGTCCCCAGAACTATGTGGAAAACTTGAAAGTTACCCAGCTGGGCATCCTTCTCAATAGGAAATCACAGGAGATTGACCTTAGGACTCAAACATGTCTAGCTCAGCCCCATCGCCCAGATGGAGAACCCTGAGAATTCACTACCACTTTCCCAGTATGAACCACACATAGGAACCACCCACTTCTTTGTAGCTCTGGTAGATGCACGCAAAAGGTTTGTGGCTGTCAGCCTAAGATGATTTTGGTAGTTCCAAAGTGCAGGGTCTTCGGCCACCCCTGCGTAAGCCGTGCTTCCAAATTCCTGTGGTAGGAGCAGAAACACTCCGAGTGTGCTTTTGCACACTGCATACCAGCCCAGGATTTCCTACAGCCACCCCAGGCCTCTGAGGCTGACTTTTAGAGTGCTTTATACCACCACAGTAGCACAGAAAGAGGCAACATACCTGACGACAGACAGCAGTCCATTCTCCAATTAAAGTGCCTCACAAATAATAAACTCAACATTGTGTTAATGCACAAGGCCATTCCATCTTGACATAAAGCTAACCATGTACTAAACTGTTGTGTACTGCCAAAAGAATGTTTACAAATGCCCAGAGTAGTCCACAGCAGTACTAACATGAAACCATAATAGACCACAAAATAAGAAAATTAAATATTGAAAAGCAGAAATTGCCATTATGCATCTCATGAAATTCAAAGTCTCTATTGATATAATTACCTGCTTAGTGTAGGATAAGTAGAAGAACATCCGTCTTTGGCAGACTTGATCAGTTCAGGAACACCAACACCGGAGATTTCTTCTATAGCTTTCAAGATGTTATCTGTGTGCTCCAGGTAGACACTAAATCCAAAACCAGCTTAGTTCATCAGTAAATATTACACAGAAGAACACAGCAAGTTCTTGAACACTGCCCTACCTGCAACATGTGGCCTAAAACTGTCATGCTCATTCTTATGCCAAGAGGCAATCATATATAGGAAATCTGAAACAATACTTAGAACTGTCACAGTAATGTCATTAAAAGCTACCATGATCTGAAACAAACCTGGAGTTAGTATTTCCTCATTCTTGTATTTAGGAAGGACAGGCTGGGAAGAGGGGGAGAGGAGCTGCCCTTTACCTGACAGAACGGCTAGAATGCATGGAGCTCTGCCTGAGGATGAGTGATAAACCAACTGAGAGCTTATGGGTAAGGATGAAAGAGCCAACCAATATGGGTGACATTGTAGTGGGTGTCTGCTATGGGGCCACCTGGATCAGGAACAACAAGTAAACGAAGCCTCCTACAGACAGCTAGAAGTAGCCCCATGTTTGCAAGCCCTCGTCCTCATGGGGGACTAACCACTATGACACCTGCTGGAAGGACAACACAGTAGGGCACAAGCAATCCAGGAGGTTCTTGAAGAGCATCAGCGACAACTTCCTGACACAAGTGACAGAGGAGCTGATGAGGAGAGGAGCTCTGCTGGACCTCACACTTAAAACCAAGGAAGGGCTCTTTGGGAATGGGAAGGTCAAAAGCAGCCTTGGCTGCAGTGACCATGAGATGGTGGAGTTCAGGATCCTGAGAGAAGGGAGCAGGACAAACAGGAAGATCACAACCCTGGACTTAAAGAGGGCAGGCTTTGGCCTCCTTGTGGATCTTCTTGCCATGGGGCAGGGGCCTAGGGGGAAGAAGGGTCCAAGAAAACTGGCTGATAGTCAAGGATCATCTCCTCCAAGCTCAAGAACCTCCACTGTGAGGCTACTCTCAATTGTCTTTGAATGATCATGGTGATTGGAAGAGGTGCCTGGGGGCTGGAAGAAAGCAAATGTCACTCCTGTCTTCAAGAAGGGCAGGAGGAAGGACCCAGGGAACTACAGGCCAGTCAGCCACACCTTGATCCCTGGGAAGGTGGTGGAAAACTATCCTGGAAACCATTTCTAGGCACAGGAAGGACAAGAAGGTGATTGGGAGTAGTCAGCGTGGATTCACCAAGGGGAAGTCATGTCTGACCAGCCTGGTAACCCTCGATGAAATGACTGGCTTGTAGATGAGGGGAGAGTAGTGGATACTGTCTGCCTTGACTTGTAAGGCTTTCCACACTGTCTCCTGTAAGATCCTCGTAGAGTAGCTGTTGAAGTATGGGCTGGATGAGCAGACAGTGAAGTGGCCTGAAAACTGGCTGAATAGCCAAGCTTAGGGGGTTGTGCCCAGCATGGTCCCGGGCAGCCTGCTCTAGGTCACCCTGCTGGAGCAGGGGGTTGGAACAAGGTGACCTCCAGAGATGCCTTCCAATCTCAACCATCCTGTGATTCTTTTTCACCTAATACTCAGTCTTGCTCTCCTTGACTTCAGTGGGAGCTAATTTGCTTTCAGTTTAGTGAAAACAAAACCACTTTGGTCCAGATCCACACTTATATGTGCATGTATGCATGCACACATGTATAGATGTGTTGATGTACACTGACAAGCTCTAGTCTAGCAAACATGAGGCCCAAAAATGCTTCTATGGCCAACGGCTAACAGAATTCTTCCTATCACTCACTGTCTTTCAGTGCTATAGAAACAGTGCTTTAGGCCAAACTGTAAATGTGAGGGTTATGACTGAGAGGAGTCATTCCTCTGCGGCAACAGTAATTATTAGGAAAAGAGTGTCTCGGCATGCTTGAGATGATGGTTTGAGCCTTACCAGAGCAGAGTATGCAGTGCACTGTTGAACTGGCTGCCCTTCTCTCGGTCTCCGCTGGGCTTCACCCATGATTGGCAGAGGAACTGCTTTGCTAGTGAAGCTGTAAAAGATAAGGGATAACTTGCTGAAGAAAGAATCCAAGACAATTTCCTTCTTTCATATAAAGGCAGTGTGTCCAAATGACCTTTTGAAAGATCACAATATCGCTACCCCTCAATATGCCTGAACTGTGGTAAGTCAGAACGCATTTCCCCTAAAAAGCAGTAAGGCCACAAGGACATATATCATGATAATAAAATGTATGCACATCCAGTGTGTTCCTGGTCTGGAATACTCGTTCACATCAGAACCGTGATCCATCTCTAGCCAGTTCTCCCTGACAAACCTATGTAAAGCATTATTTGTTTGGTAGCTCCTACAGTGTGCCAACTGTTTGTTTTTAATTAGGCCAATATACAACCCTTAGGGTATCCATTTCTAGAAATGGAATTCCAGTAACAAGTGACTTGACTTTTTGGCCACAGTGCTATAACAATAAATGTGAACAGGCAAGTTTAAAGTTTATAGATTTCTTAAATCAAAACTGCTAACAAACCTGCCTGTCTCTTGCAGAAATGTTTAAAACCAGGAAATTATTACTTAAAATGGGTTATTCCCTGCCACACTCAGTGGACGGTTCTCCCAATGTGAGAATGTTTAAAACAGTAAAACAATCTCAAAGTAGGGAACTTACAATTCTGAGTAGCTAAGGGTATCTGAGAAGGACAAATTCTAAAGGTGTCTTAGTATGACAAGGTATGGCTGAGAGAGGTGACTGTGTCTGGAGTCTTTTTTTCAGTGTGTGACAAAGTGGAGACCAACTAGTTTTCTTGTATATTCCCTGCAAGCATGTCCATGCCTTATCTGCTTGAATGCTGTTCCTCTTACAGAACAGGTCCTAATCCTTGAGAAGCACTCTTTTAATTGAAAACGTTTGTTGTACGGGTTAAGAACATATAGGTTTTCCTCTCTCTGCTCTGAAGTAACAGCTGTATTTGCAGTTCATTTCCATAATTTTTGGAAATGAGCTGTCATAGATATCTGTACTTACACTAGGAAGCTACATCAGATTAAGTCTATGATCACCCCCATAATCAGCGATTAAACTGGTACCAAAACTGAACAGCAGGCTTGTTCTTAGAACTCTTAAAAGCCGTGAGACTGTGGTTTTTAAAAACGCCAGCTAAGAGAGCTGGAAAATGCCTTCATGCATGTGACTGAGGCACAGCAAAACAAATACCAACGAGGTTCCAAAATATTTATTGCTGTTCCTTTCATTAACCGCTGGGACTGTTCACCCAGTGAGATTACTAGGATACCAGAGGAAAATCTCTCCCTCAAAAGATGAACTTCAGAGATGGAACCCAAGATTTACAGGCAAAGGACAGCATGAAAACTAATATGACATTAGAGGTTCTTCACACATTACCCATTTTCTCTTTCTTCCAGCCAGCCATTGGTTTCTCAGCGATGGCAATCAGGAGCTGAGTGAGGATGAATGCACAGTGGAAGTTGGGAACACTCTGCTGGAAATTCAGTAGGTAGTTAAAACTCTCACTGGGGATGACAGGAAAGGGAAAAGGTAAAAACACTGTAGATAGCATAATCTCCCAGAAACACATAAATAAAAAGGAAGTATTAGACCAGCTCAGATCCAAGGTCTCCCTAGCCCAGTATTTTGTCCCTGGCAGTGAGTGCCCTTCTGAAGAAGGTGTAGTCAACCACTAGTAGATAAAAATTCAGTCACCAAGAAAGTTCTCTCAAGCCCCGGTCACTCTAAGTCTAGCAACATCTTTATATACTGCTTTCGCCTAGTGTTCCTGTACTCATTGTAACTACCCAGAACAATTTAATTCCTTCTGTGAATCCTACTAATCTCCCGGTCTCAAATAGCATACAAAAGAATGACATCCATAGACTAATGCGTATTTTATAATCCACTAGTTCCTTTTCACTAGGTTTGACTGCACTGCCATTCAATTAAATACAAAGCTCTCTGAAGGTAGGATGGTCTCTATGAAAGCTCCCAAACACCCATTTACCCATAATGCCCACACAAAACAGGGAAGGCTGCTTGAAATTCATCTATTTCAGAGCTTTGGAAATACTGATTCTACCTTATTAGCTCCTCAAGAAGAAGAAACTCTGTCTCTCCTGGCTTTAGCCTGTCTGCAAGCACCTGGAGAGCTGACCTTAGCAAGTCAGTATTTTCACGCTGAGAAAAACCATTCCTGGGGGGGAAGAAAAAAAACCAATCCAGTTCATCAGAGTAGAAGGAAGAGAGGTATCAGATGCAAAAGCATATCTGGGCGTATTTTTGCAACAAGAAAAATAAAGAAGCTGGATATGCAAGAAGAACTTTGCAACATGAAAGTTATAAGGGGACACAAAAAACCGAAAACTGATCTTGTCAGCAAACTTAGTCCATATGCACTTTATCTCTTCCAGGGAATGGAAAACCTTGTGCACACACAATACTAACTTTTCAGTTAGCCTGCAGACCTGGCTAGGAGGGAACAGGCCATTTCACATAAGTAGAGGTCCATATATACTAAAACAATGCTATGCAGACCTGAAAAGAAGAGGATGCCTAATGACAGTTGCTGTGCAAGTGCAGTGATACTAGCTGGTTACCTCTTGAACAACAGGTACGAGCCTAACAGGGAGGAAAACTGTAGAGATCTTCATTAATTCTTTGAAATACCAGTGTCTGAAATCATTCAGTGAGGATATGCATTCTGGAAAGGCTCAAATGCATGCATGTTCTAGGTCTACAGATTGAGTACATGGACTTGATAATGCTAACGCTCAAGTGCACCTTTAACACACAAGTCAATTAACTATTGGTAACATAAGAGGGCTTGATCAAATGTATGTAAAAGTTGTAATTTGGTTGTTGGACTTCAGTGGCTGGACAGCTAGCCCCAATATACGGCCGCCTGACCTACAGCAAAACAGAAATATGTTACTCTATCCAAACTAAACAGCAAAACTGATCTTGAGCTACCTGTGGTTACAAAGTGGGTCAGGTTCTTTGGTTTACAAAATGGGTACACTCAGGAACAACCAACATTTGTACTGGCTAATGGAGAAAACGACCAATCCAGGAATAGTTACGAGTGGATCAGGGTCCCTGAAGCTCTGGTAGTGGCCAACAGAGGCAGACCTCATACACTATTTACACAGTTACTACTGTTTTGTTTGGTTTTTTTTAAGTAAAAAGGTAAACCACTTTCTGCACACAGATCTAAACTAGCGTTCAGAAAAAACTTCTATGATGCAATCCTGGATTATGTTAGCAGGCGCAGAGGCCAAATCCAGGCTGCACATGCATTGTTGAGTTTGGCATTTATGAATCCAGTTTGAGTGCATCAGCAGCACAGGCTTTTCGTCAATGAAGTACACATTCATCCTTTCCCATTGGCAAAAGAAATTCTTTCATTGCTCAGGATTCAGGCAGTGACGATTTAGCAAAGGATGAGGGGGACTTACTGGGTAAGACATTCCATGATCCCTAGGCAGAATGGGAATTGCACAACTAGGTGTGCCAGCATGCCACTTATGCTGGTCTTGTTCCAAAAGCACATTGAATTCTAGCCAGTTCAGTGCTTCATCGCGTACAGTTTTAGTTCAGCTCAGGATCAGGCAATGAAGCTTGACAGAATTATAAAGTGCTTAAAAGTCTCCAAACACTGCAGTGTGTTGTTCTGTGTAGCTGACAGGCCATTTTCAGGGTACAAACACTTAAGAAAAGGAACAGGAAGAGGAAGCAATAAATGGACTTTGCTCATTTAGGCGACTATACCTTTTTGTTTAAACTCACCAGGCAAATAGGGAGCGAAAAGTTAGCAACAGCTGTTGGTAACAAGAGGACATCAGCTGGTGCTCCTGGATGTTCATTCCGGGGTCACCTTCCACACCCCGATTTTGTATTACAACTGCCTTTAAGACAGAACAAATAATTCATTAAATGCTATTCCAAGGAATGATAATGGCACAAGAATCCATTTCCATAAATTCCATGTTTAAAAAACCTGAAGAAAACAAAGCCACTCTCTTTTTCCCACAAACAAAGCCAAAAATACCTTTAGAGGTGGCCAAACTTGACAGTTTTTTGAGTCAAAATTGCTACCCACTGACCTGGAAGTAGTTGTGCATGTTCTCCATGTGATTACACAGTGGCTTTAGTAGCTTGACTACACACATAGCAACTTCCTTGGGGGATCTCTGACACAGGTGGGAAAAGCCAATATCCTTGTAGCCTCTTTCCTGCAGCAAACCCAAAAGATTCAAGTCACTTCATCAGCCTTACTTGAGAATAACTTCGCATCAAGTGCTACCTCTTAGACTGCTTCTGAGCAGTGCAATTCCTGATGTCATACGCTCTGTCAGGAAGGGTCACGTAATAGGAAAGTTGGCTTCTGCTGAACAACCAGCACCAACTCAGACAAGTGGATAACATTCAATGAAAAGAATAAAAATGATGTGACGTGTAGCTCTCTTACATTTTACTCAAACACTAGAAGACAGTCTCTGAACATGGGAATTAAGATAGGTAGAAAGACAAGGAGAAAGAACACAGTATGATGGAGTCCATGAGGTTGTAGTGAATTTCTCATAGTTTAATGGAATGGGCCACACATGTTTACCTTCCTCCCAAAAGCATCAGCCAGGAATGCAAGGAGTCACTGCATTCAGGGTGTTCTTCTAAAGACTACAGAAGAAGCAGAAACCCAGATCCAGTCTCCCCAAGGAGGGCCAGGAAAAGGGTCACTTGAGTTTTGAGGCTACAAGGCCTCAAGTATACACCCTTTCCTGAGACATACAGAGAACCAGATGCTGCAAACACTTCAGCATGGGAAGTGGTACAAGAGTCTCTTTTGAAAGAGCAAGTGCTGCTTTGACACACAGTTGGGATTCAGACTTCCATTTAACTGTTAGGTGAAAATAATTCTGAAAAATGTTTCTCTTGGGAAGGACCCAGAGGCCACCAATGTGCTCTGCCTCAACCCAGGTCTAGACCCACCAGGTGCTGCTGTACTTGCCTTTGGAAAGGGCACTCTCCTTGTGCAGCCCGGGGTCAGCACATGTTCCAACTTCCAGCACAGGTCATCCAGAAGGAAGCAAAGTTCAGCAGGCCCCAGCTGCACAACTTCACGAGCCTGTGGGTTACAAGAACAATCAATCCCAGGACCCAGCACATAACTGTAGTGCCTTGAAGCTCAAATTCACCCTCTCCATTTCCAGTTATAACTCCTGGCTTAGTTAACCTCAGCCAGGGACCTATTTGGTAGATGCCAGGGTTTTATGTCTCCCCCATTGCAAGTATGGGGCATTGGTTCTGGTTACTCAAAGTGTAAAGCAAACGTGGTGCTCTGAACATAGCTGAGCCAATGTCAGTAATGCTTAACTACTGAGAGAACTGATTTATATGCATTGACATTGAAAATAAGCTCCTAAAGATAAAAAGTTTTAAGCCCAAAGAGCCACAAAAGTCACCAATTGATTAAAGTCAAGAAGTAATTTGAAATAACATCACATAGCCACATAGCCCAAGAGACTTGTCAGACAGTCTTCCAGTTGGCCTGTGACCTGCATGGACAGAGACAGCTGTCCTTGGAGCAGGCTAGGCTGTACTCAGCCTAGCATGGCCTTTTTCACACTTTACTAATCTTACTGTAGCCTAACAAAATTAGTCTCCAGATGGACTCAGCCTGCCTACAAAGAAGGTAACAAAATTACACACTTCTGCTTTCCACATCCATAGCAATGCAGTTTTGTGAAGCTCCCAGATGATAAACAGGACCCTGCCCACTGAGGGCACATCCGCAACACCAGTCCCACGTTTGTGACGAGCTTCTGGTCTGCCGATGCCTTGAGACACTTGCCTTTTTGCACCATGGGCTTTATTTAAATGTCATAGGTTCTTTTAATAAGTAAAACATCTCTTAGCATATTTAACATCCTACAGCTTAGCAGTATTCAATATTAAAGCCTCTTTCTTTCCATAGGTCTACACGTTATACTGTAGCTTTTCTCCTTTTATGCAACATTTATATTACTTTGTTTTTAACTTTACTACACTACATGTCTGCTGTTCTCAGGAAAGTCCTCTTTATCTCAGTGCCTTGAAGTACTTTCGTTTCTTTGAGGGCAAATTCTCTCCTGGTACCTAGCTCACAGCCCTGGACCAACACATCTTAACAATCTATTTTAATGGGCCAAGGTCTCTGAGAGAGGCAGTTACACAAAGCCTTGTCAGTATGGTTTTACGCTGTTCCATTCACCTCTGTATGCATCTCTGTGTCCAAGACAGACTTTGTCAGCAGCCCGCAGTGGAGTATAGTGAACACTTCGAGGTCTAACTCTCGGAAGTATGGGCGATAGCTCTGCAGCTGTGCCAGAGGATTTCCTGCCTCTCTCTCAGCATTAGTCTGAAAAGTAAATGGCAGAATTAAGGTTGCAACTTGCAAGACTCTGAGTTTCTAGCTCAAATAAAGGTACTTCTCTCACACAGATTTCTGTATTTTGTGCCAGGTTGAAAAAAAGACTAAGAAGAATTCACGACAGCTAGTAGAGACACAAGCACATAGAATCAGAAGCATTTTCATTTTGGACGGTACAAGTCACTAAAAATTTTCTAGGAAAAAAAATGCTTAGGAAACTGGAATAATCTTTGCTATTTCCTTTCTTTCACAGTGGCCACTGTGAAACCCATTCTGGACTTGCAGCATAAGCACCATGAGAGATTAAGGCAAATGTTTTTTATCTTTGATAAGTACCAGGATGGTAAATTATAGTATGTTCTGTTGCTTCTCGCTGACAATCTGTAAGTTCTTAGGGATTTTCTCCACACAACCCCCGACGTATGTTACATGTGGTTCACAACAGGATTTCTGTATTCTGTTGTCCTAGGCAGGGCACGGCATCTAAGGACTACTCTGGGACCAGTACTCTAGTTCAGTAAGAAAGATTAGATACATTCCTTCCCAAAACTATTTAAGCCTTTGCTTATTCCCTGTAACTTAAGTGACTTTATTATCATATCTGACTCAGTTATCATATGTGTACAACAGCAGGGAAGTAGAAGTGTCTTTGCCTGGCTGAAATTGGTAAAGTGGACTCTGAATAACATTTATTAGTAACAGTGGTAAAAGTGGGGCCTTGTGGGATGCTTATGAGATCCCAGCCCCAAGAATGCTGAGCTGAAAGGTAGGCACACTCCCCTGGCTTCTCTTTCAGCCAGCACAGATCTTGCATTCCAGACATGATGACAATACTGTAAGAGCTTATTCAAAAGAACAAGAAATAAAATCCAATAATTCATTAGTTGATACACTTGGGAAGTAGTTCTTAGCATGTGATGAAAATGGGTAATTTTAAAGATGCCTTATCATGAACACATTGATTAGATACCTCAAGGAAAATTTGCAAAATGAGCACCCATGACTGAAGCAAACTAGAATCACTGGGATATATTGTCCTTACCAGGATTCGTATTTTCCAGATTCATCTCACAATTTCTGACCTGAGTCTAGGAATGGCAGGCTATTGCAGTAATTTGAGAGGTAGGACACTGGCTTAAAATAGAAACCTTCCGTAGTCTTAACTAGAGAGTAACTAATAGTATTATTGATAATCCTGCATATTTGCACTGCCCTGAACCACATTCCCTGCTGGAGAGTGGCTAGCCTCTGCAGCAGATAATTTTCAAAATTCAGATGGGAGGCAGGTGTCAGAAAGCAGAATTGAACCACTTCACCGTGATTAACTTTTGAAATGAACAACCCCTCTTTGTTTATGCTTCTATGTCTTCTTCCCTAGTCTGTCCATCTTGCAAGTCCACAGGGGTATACACCTACCTTCTCCAGCTCGGAGAGCTCAGTATCAGGCTGGTTTCCCTCAGAACTGTCATCTGCTTGAGAACGATCTGCAGAGCCAGCTTTGCTGCCATCAGTCTTCTTTTTCTTTCCTTAAAGAGAAAGCAACTTCACAAACAAAGGCTACACTGTGCTCAACACTAGACAGCACTTGCAGCCAGGGAAACGGCATAGGCTGTACTTCAATCAGCCCTAAGAAAGAAAGCATAGAGCATGCAAAGGTTGTGTGTCATCCGTAACCAAGATCACGGTCCAAAAGAGAGTCAAATGCATTTGGGGCTCCCCCACAACCAGCTTCTCCTTTATAAAAATCACAGTAAGAAACTAAAGCAAGTCTTACTATTCTTAGTGTAGTTTAAGCATTATGAAGTGATTGCAAAAATGAGTGGCACATCATCTTGAAAAATGCTTGAACCAAAATTTAATGTTTCTTCCTCAGATGCAGTATTGAGAAAGGAAGAGGACCTGGAAAAGGCAGGTAAGACAACTACAGAAGGGACTTGCAGGGATGCCAAGCCAACAGCAGAATAACTCAATTAATTCCTTGCAACGGTCTTCGCTGCTGACAACGGTAGGGATATTCTCATACTTGATGCACTATGTAGCAGAGAGATCAAAGAAACTACACTGATTTCAAGTAATTGCACAGGATGTATTAGACCAAACAGACAGCCAATGAGTCACCAGGTCCAGGTGACATTCACACAAGGTCCCCAAAGGAATTCAAATGTGACATTTCAGAACTGCTGGCCACAGTGCCAGAGGACCAATAGCTTGCAAACACAATCCCTCTTAATAAAAAGGGGTATAATGAGAATCTGGAGAATTAAAGACTGGTGAGTCTATCCTCCATCACTGGGAAAATGGCAGAGCTGTCTTTTAAAAAAAAAAAAAATAAAAAAAAAATCACTGAGCACATGGATGTACAGTCTGTTGGGGAAAACTCAGCAGGGCTTCTGCAAAGGAAAACCTTGCCTCACTAGCCTGCCAGGGTGTTGATAATCATATGGATAAAAGCGATCCATCAACCAAAAGAGATTTAGATTTCCGAAAAGACTTTGACAAGGTTTTACACCAGAAACTATTAAGGAACTGAACTGGAATAGTGCTTTCTTGGACTCAAAACTTGTTAGAGGAGAAGTAGCAAAGGTTAGTACTCAACGTGCACTTTTCATATGGAATCAGCCATTGAGTCCTTCAGGAATTCTTTTGTATCTGTGATCCTTTCTGGGAGCCAGGCTATAGATGAAGTGAAACAGTATCAATGAAGCTGCATCTTTTATTGCATTATCTTTGGAAAAGCAGAGTCAGACAGGAGGTGGTCTTCCATGTCATAAGAACATAATAAATAAACCCTCTGAAATCAGACTGGAAAGTGAATTTGATGCGTTATGTCTCTCCTAAGGAGCTCCTTATTCCCTTTCCTCTGAGGAATAGTCTTAGGCTAGATTTTATGGCAGTATTTGAGCTGATCTAATGGCTCAGGGGTAGTCCTGCTTCTCCTCCTACCTTTCTCCTGTTCCCAGTCACACACACCTGACACCTGCCTTGCACTGACTCAGGAAGCCTGATCACTGGTTAAGCAGTCAACTTGTTAAAATAGCAAAAAACTAACCTCGCAAAAAGTAAATAGCCAAAACAGCTACCATGTAATAACACAGGGCAGGAAATCAGGCAGCTGAGAGTGCAGGTGTGAGCGGGAGAGTGACACCTTCCCCTATTTGTTGGCAGTAAATTATTTAATTTAGGAGGAGCAAGGTTGGGGTCAGACCTACGTTCTCGAGGCTGCAACTTATGATCATAGCGCTCACTGATTTTTTTGTAGGCAACACAAGCTACGCTCTGGAATCTCTTGGGCTGGGCTTACTAGTCTAAGCACTTACTTCTGCTCCTTCAAAATAAAGTATCTAAAGTGATGGATGCTCCTCTTGTCTGCAGAACATAGTCATAACTTTCCTTCTGCCTTAATCACTCTTACATGACAGGTCCAGTCCCTGCAGAATGGGTTTGGCACAGGAGAAAAGGGCTCTCTAATCTGTGGCCTCCTTCAGTTGTTTTCACTGAATAGAATGTGAATTTTTGTCCAGTTTGTCTCAAAGGAAGGTATGTTCCCAGGAAATGTTAAATCTAAAAACTAAAAATAGAACTAGAGACAGAAAGAACAAAGCAAATCTACTTCAGCTTGAAAAACTGAAAGGCAAGTTCTCTTTCTTCTCTGTGGAAGCTAGCAATGGGAAAGGATGAAGGAAGCATTTCCTTGTAGAGTAGAGCCATGACAAGGTTCCTAAGAGATCAGTTAGGTACAACCTAAAGGTCAGCGATTTGCAAGGCAGCTCAAGCCACTGGTTCAGTACCAGAACCCATCAAAAGCAAAACAACTTACTGCCGCAGAAAATACATTCACAGGTGAAAACAGTCAATGAAAGCACTGTTAAATGCTAAGCATCAGCTTTCCCAAGGAGACAGACTATCCAACACCTGTTTGGAGGAGCATATTTTTACATCTCCACTTCAGCTGCAACAGCAGTTGATCAGGTGAGATTTAAAGCTAGATAGACCTTGTGAGGAATTCTGTGCTTTATGCACACAGAAGTGCAATGGCTGCAGTGCAATATGCCAGTCAAACCCCACATCGCATCTGTTTGCTTTAGTGTTTTAAACTTTCTTTACCATTCCTTTTTCTCACGGGACCAACAGCATTAATGGATGGTATGGCCTCCAGGGCTTCAGAATCAAAAGTAGCTGGTGGTGGGACATAGCCAGGCGTTGCTGAAAGAGCCAAAACGTAGAAATTGGGTTAGTTCAGCTCCTGAATGACAAAATACAGGCAAGATACATATGTAGAGGAAGTACCATACATTTCACTGTCCTGGTGAACATCTCTCTGCTCTTATGCTTAGGTGCGTTTAGCGCAATTAGCCTTACCATATGTCCGCACTGCACTGGAATTACAGCTCTTTGCATTCCTCCAGCAAGGGAGGATAACGAGTGCTCGGCTACCCTTGGACATCTGTCCGTGTTGGTGAAGCTTAAAGGGCTGTTCTAGCATCTCTGAGCTCTTTCTGTGCTGGCCCTGTAGTGCTCTCAGAGCAGTAGAAAGGTGTTGAGGCTGCACTTTATCTCGGATGAAGTTGGTCTACTGGTTTACAAACACAGCTCTTAATGGATAGCTTGTGTACAGGTATGTAGAAGGTGACAGTGTATTCTTCATTATGTTTATCTTATCAAAGACCTTTTCAATGTAACAGGAGATACTAAGTAAAGGGGGAAGACATAAAAAAGGACAGACAGACACAAATCTGGTAGACAAGGGATAACAGAGACAATGCCAAAGACCAAAAGTCTCCAGTTTGTAACTGATGGGCCATTAAGAAACTCCAGGCATGGCTTTAGGAGTGGACACCTGGCCTTTGTAACTGATAAGATGGGAGGAAAAACAGGAACTTGAGGATTTGGGATATTATGAGGAGGGGAAGGGCAGAACTATGCAAATTAATGAAGGAATGTGCAGGGAAGCGGGGTAGGGAGGAACAAAGAGGGGAATGGGCAGAAACAGTGTAAAAGGGACTGGCCATGAGTAAAGCATTGCTGGTCAGTAGAACTGTCCAATTAGTACTCTTGTCCGACTGAACCCTGTGCCTGATCACCACAGTCTGTTCTATCTTCTTCTTCAGTACTTTATTTCAGCGTAATCTCACTATTCTTTGTGTGTGTGCACACACGCATGCCACAAGGACTAAATGCCAACTACTGGTGAGACCTGTGTGAGTAAACACTGGGCCAGCAGCTAGAGTTGGACCACCCTGTGCCTGCGGTGTCAGCAACTGGACTGTCAGTAGTTAAAGGTGCCATAGTTCTTGGGAGCATCTCTACGGGTCAGATGGACTTTGTGTGGGGCCTGTGCCTGGGAGGTGAGTGTGTGAGTGTGCATGTCTGTTCACTAGCAAGCGGCAAGCTGGAATAGCCAGTGAGTAGGGGACCCGTGGAGCAGATTAAAGGGCCTGGGATCTGGGCAGGGTATTGGGCAGACGCAGGGGCTGTGCCAATACTTGTGGGATCTGCGAATGTTTGTGTGCTTGTGACTCTGGAGTGTGTTGTGTGAGTGCCTTCACTAGTGAACTTCAGTCTTAACCAGCTGAAGAGTAGAATGGGGACTTGGCTGTCTGTACTTAGGTTTAATGTGAGTCCTATATATAGGTGCTGTTGAAGGCAGCATCTTGTCTGTGGCAGTCCGTGTAGCCGTGTCCATTGGCCTGGGACAGAGACCCTGGGGTCTCCATACTGGGTTCTAGCAGCTGGGCAGGAGGAATTCATGGGTCTAGAGCAGCTGGAGGCAGCGGATTCTTATAACATCCCTTAACAGCTTGTTACAACCTACATACTGGAGAAACACACTGCTTCTTTAGGATAGAGGCTGGTTTACTCCAGTATCCACCATACTCAGGCAGATTCTGCCAAGTCTGCCTGGGAACAGTCAAAGACATGTCACTGAGGAGGTGACTGAGAAGAGCAGTTTGGACTCAGACAAATTAAAAACAATAGCTGTCCATGCATGAACTCTTAGGCCACTGTAAAAATGCAGTATATGTTACCATGTATGTTCTCCATTGATGTTTAAGCCAATCCCTTTCACTTCACAGCTGGTGCAGGCCCAGAATGCACAAATGTTTCATACTCACCTACCAAGCATTTTCCTAGCACAGTCTGCAGCTCTGTGATGTTCTCTAATCGAGCCAAAACTTTCCCCTTCATCTCAGCATCCTGTTGCTGGCAGAAGGCATTTACAACCTAGAGATACAAACCAAACTCACTGACTTAGGGAGACTTGTACCCACTTTTCCTACTTTTTCTTTTCTGAATAACATCTTCAAGTCCTGAATAAGCACATAACACAGCACAAATGGCCCGTGTGACCAGATCCAGACTGCAAGAACAAAGCTCTTCAGAAGCCCATAAGAACATGAACATAATTGGTGCAATCTACAAAAAGCAACAAAGGAACACCTACAGATCTAAAATTAACTGAAGAGGAATTAGCAGACAGTAACTTGCCAGGTTTCTGTGCTGCTTGTGGCTCTGGAGACCCCTTGGCAGTTCCCAGGTCTGCCAGGGAAGAGGTGGTCCTGGGAGAAGAGCAGGAATAGGGAGGACTAGGGATATGGAATTGCACCAACTCTGACATAGCTCACATTATCAGAATAACCCCAGCAGGGAACATTCCCATTAACCATCGAAGTTAGCAAACACATAGTCCAAATCTGCTTGAAGGCACTGCATTTCACCCTTCTGTAAGCTCACAGAGGTATAGAACAAAGCGCACAATCACAACGGTATTTGCAAGGGACCTGTGGAAGTCTGTAGTCCAACACACTGCTCAAAGCAGCGTTAACTACACAGGTTGCTTAGAGCCTTTTCTAGTAGACCACTGAGCATTTCCAAGAAAGGCACAGCTTCTCTGGAAATGGAGCACAACCCTTCTGTTAGGTAACAGAGACCAGAGTAAAAGACCACAACATGGCCTCCCTTCTGGCTTCCCCTGTCCAGGCTGAACAACCTCTGCTCTCTCAGCCTCCCCTCATACACCACGTGCTCCAGCCCTTCATCAGCCTGGTGGCTTCTGCTGGACTCACTCTAGAACGGCAAAAGGAGCCCCAAACTGGACACAGTACTGCAGGCAGGGCCTCACACGTGCCAGGCAGAATGCAACAATCAATGCTCTTGACCAGCTGGTGACTCCTCTGCTCTCCAGCATGGTGACACTGACCTTTTCTTTCTGATGTCCCCTTCATAGTTTAGGCATATATTACCTCATAGTTTAGACATATATTTAGGGTTTACA
This sequence comes from Sagittarius serpentarius, assembly GCA_034782735.1. Classification (NCBI taxonomy): domain Eukaryota; kingdom Metazoa; phylum Chordata; class Aves; order Accipitriformes; family Sagittariidae; genus Sagittarius; species Sagittarius serpentarius. Next base: position 8,073,618 of record JAVKLA010000036.1, on the reverse strand, counting down.
GCATCCTCCCTACAACAGCAAAACCGATTTTCATACACCAAAACGTGCTGGAGTGTACAGACTGCAGCTGAGTAGCAGGTGGAAAATTCACATCAGCAAGGCAGTCTGTAGAGCCTCTGTCCAAGAAAGCAGAGTTGCTGCTAGCAGCAGGATAAAGGGTAAATGACAATGAAGAGAAGAACACAGAGAGATCACCAGGACCTTGCTGGAGAAGGTTTCCAAAAGGCAAGACTCTTCAACAACAATTGCACCCCTGAAGCCTAGGGTTAGTGTAAGTGCTACTCCTCAGTGACACTCCAGAATCTGCAGACAAAGCTCTACTCACCTCACGAAACCAGTTGAGAGCATAGAACAGGAGTGAGCACAGAAATTCCCGTTCCTGCTTGGACAGAGAGTCCAGCTTCCCTTCAACTTCCAGATCAGTCAGGTACAGGGGGCAACCTGGGACAGAGCAGGAAGAGAACATGTTGGACTGGGTTTGCTACCCATCCTTTGGTCTTTGCATGGATGAAGTCTCTTACTAAAGCCTGTATCAATTCCAATGACTACTTGCAGTAAGCCTCATCAGCCACTCCATCCCCAGACCAAGCAATTGTCTCCCCTGCCTCCCTTCCTCCTTGTGCGCAACAGAGCATCTCGGCCTCCTTCACAAACTGCACAGTTCTTCCTGCAACTGCAGGAAGTCTTTGCAGATCTGAGACAGGACAAGTCAGACAGACTCACTTTATAAAAGGTCCATTTCTCATACCTAATAAGGCATCAATCTCCTCCAGGCTTCCACTGTTTTGCTCTCCAGTGTAGAGCCTCAGCAATCGGAAACAGGGTGACAGACATATCGGTGACACTACCCTGGGGGGGGGGGAAGAAAAAAAGAAATGGAGTGGGTCCTATGGCTTATATACCTCCAGAATGCCCATCACTTTTCCGTTATGTCCTATGTCCTCCCCATGCCACCTTGCCTATGCCTTCTATTTTGCTTCTTGCAAGTCCCAGCAACACAGAGCAGAAATGCACCATATGATGGGGGGGGGGGAAGGTGATCACCAGTTTTCTGGAAAAGCATATAAGGACAGAAAAACTGCTGTAATGGACAAAAAACGGCATCAGATTTATTTCTGCTAGACAGCAAAGTTGAATAACTCAGAAGGAATTATAATAAAGTGTGTAAAAGACAGCTGTGAGCAGTGGAGAAACCTTCTTGAATGTTTTGTAGCATGCTGCTGCTCACACTCCGAGGAAAATTAAAATTTTTTCCATAGATGCATGTAAAGTAGCTATATTTTAAAGCGATCATGTCTTTTTTTAAGCACGACTGAAATCTCAACAAAATCCTATGGCAATAAATTATGCATGATATGAAGGTGCCAGTTAAAAAAAAAGCAGCCTTTTATTATTTTTAACTTTGATGTTCTACTGTTTAATTAGATATTTTTATTTCTTACACGCTTTCTGTTCCATTCTCCAAAGACAAAGCCCATATTTCTCAGATTTCACTTGTGGCTGTGTATTTGTGGTTTTGCTCTGGAGCTTAAGTCTATGTTGTAGAAGTACAACTGAAGGTGAGAAGGAATCGTGTACTGCTGACGCACACTCAGTCCTTGGTGAATCTCTATTTGAGAATCATTGCTCAAAATACTAATTTTGCCACCTCAGCGTTGCCTATCCATCTCAATATGGCATTCAGTATCACCATAACACTGGAAGAAAGCTACTGTTCCCATATGAGACATGGGAAACAAGGCAGATGCAGCATGACTTACCCAAGATCACCTAAACAGCTCGAGCCAGAACAGACTGCCAGTTCCCAACCAGCTTATGCCTCTAGACCTATCTGAATACGTCTAACAGCAAGAGAAGGAAAAGAACACTGGAAACTGCTAAATTTTCTGAGCAGATCCTTATAAGGTACTTTGGCAGGCCGGGCTGATAGTGCACCAAATTAAAAGAATTCCTTTACCTTTGCAGTCATCCCACAGTTAAGTGTCTAAGTACCTTTTACTTTGGTTACTCATTCCATCAGTGACCCTGCTAAGCTCGCTCTGTGACACCAATGGTAGGAGGTTAATAGCAATTGCTCCCTGACTTTCATCTTCATCCAGATTATACAAGGACTTCACTGGGAACAAGAACGAACTGCAAGGAAAGACAGACAAGCTCGTGTTGACAAACTCAGTTCTCAGTGACAGAAACATAACAAATACTTAGCCTGTGATTAGCATACCCATCCACTGTGGGGTTGAGATCCACCACAAAGTCACTGGGAAAGTCCTCCACCAAACTCTTCCCAAACTCGTCCTATAAAGAAAGGAAAAAAACCTGCTCAGCAAAGGGGATCAGCGAAGAAAGCTTCAACAGCAGCAGTGGAAAATGCAGATGATAAGGCCAAGCAAAAGTATCATGGAACAGTCACAGCAATGAAGCCCACTGCCTGCCAGGAGAGCCCAGGCCTGCCTTTAGAGACAAAGCCAGGAAACACTGCTAAGCATGCACAAGCAATTTCTTCCCTGCTCTTTGGATGTGGGCTTGTCTACCAGTTCCGCAGTTCTGCAGAGAGTCAGAGCAGCCGATTGGAAGAGGAAAGCAGCCATGGGAAATTCTCTGTCCTAAGAGCCGATTGTCAGAATAAAATGGCTATGAAGTGCTGACAAAGTTTTATTTCACACAATGTGTCCCACATACTTCATATGCTTACATTGTTAGAAGCAATTAAGGGAGAAGTAAAGCAATAGATGTGACAGTCTGGACAAACAGACAATGAAAAGACCCCCAAAAATCTGCACAAAAGTTGTGAGAAGAACCTTAGCTTGCTTTTACATTTCAGTCTTGCAAGGAAAAAGAAGGAACTCTCCCTCCTTCCTTTACTTTTCATCCTTGGAGCACTCAGCAGGACCTCAGGAGACTGGCATTTCTAGCCCTAGGCACAGAGTTGTTTAGAGTGACTGCCAGCACTTCACAGCTCCCTGGTCACCTTCCCTCATTCTAACATGCAGTTCCACCTCTCCGTAACCAGCAGGTGCAAAGAGCACTTGTGCCACAAAGAGTGACTGATTCCACAGCAGCCTTCAGTGCTCTCCTGGGCCCTAAGATAGCTTGCTACTCTGCTGGCAGGCACAGCACACATGCAAAAAGACTTCCCAGCAAGAAGAAAGAGCTGTCCAGTGGCCTTCATAAACCTCTTCCTATTACCACGAATACCGTTTGTTTATTTATTACCATAAATGACTGTGGCACTTCCAAGTCCTCAGACATCAGATAGCCTTGACAGTCTGACCAGAAGCCAACTTCAATATTAAGTTTAAGGTTTTTTCAAATTCTACTTTTACCTACGAATCTTAAAAGCACGCTCTGAAATTAATTTAATTTCCTTTGAAAGGCTTCCCTGTTGTCATGTAAGTTCCCATAAAGGAAGCTGTTAAAGCACAATGAGGAATCTGCCACAATCGAAAAAAGCTGAGAGAGCTGAAAGGGGATTTTGTATCTGATCAATCT
>JAVKLA010000036.1:8043676-8070068 GCA_034782735.1 Sagittarius serpentarius | reverse complement strand
GAAATCCTTAAATCGACTCTGTCCTGCCAGTGCCTGAAAAACATCTTGTTTCTGATGAATTCATTTAAGTGATTAAGTTCAAACTGCTCTGCAACGTACCAGGAGCTGCAAGTCCAAATTCCCCTTCTGCTTCTCAATTAAACTGGCGAGTTCATCATAGTACAGAGCCAAGACCTCTGGTGTTTGCTCACAGCAGAAGCCCACAAGGTCCAGCAAGGTAGAAAGCTGAAAGGAGAGACAGCAATCTGCAGAAATGGGTAAGGTAAATGGATCCAACTCAATCTTTTACCTCAGGTCCCTTTTACACTAATTTACTCTGAGGCATAACCAAAGCTTCGTCTCTAGGATAACAGCCCATGGTGACTGGTCTTGCAAAGACCCAGTTTTAAGATGGCACATGGGCCTTTTAAGGTCCTGGCCCAGCTCCACCATGAAGTAACATAAAAGAGTCTGCCCAGGACCACCCTTAAATAGAGTGCCAGCCTAGAAAAAGGTTCTTCAAAAGGAATTAAGAAAAAAGGCCAAGGCTAGGCCAACCCTGTACGGCAGAAGTGCTCTCTCTGGGTGGCCTGAAAGGCATCACTGCCAAGCTGAGAAGAAGGTGAAGGCTGCCTTTGGCTCACTGAAGCAGACTGTCCTATTTGTTCCCTTTGTGTTTGAAACAACGTCTGGATAGAAGACTTTTACGAGATGGCTGCAATACTGCTTGTCCTGGACTAGCCATAGGCAAGACCAGCAGATGCTATCTTAATGTAGGTCTTTGTTTCTGCAAAACCATTTTTAAAAGATTCTTGGCTCTGCAGTCAATGTACAAGAATCCCAGGCCCAGTAAAGCTACACACATACTACTTCACCTAAGACTGTGTTTCCAATCAGATCTCCTTGCTGACCACATCCTCCCTCTCTCCCACACTGCCCCAGTACATAACCATTCTCGGCACTCACCTGCCCATCACGCTCGCTGTTCAGCTCTGGTCTCTCCAATGAACTACCATCTCCTTCATTTCTGAAAGCAATTGATAATCTAGCTTTTGTTGCACAACACTTCAGAGATGGCAAAATCCATCACATGCACAAGTTTCTCTTTCCAGAAACTGGAGAATTATACATGAAAAAGATGCTCTTTGGAACATTATTAGGAAAAGACCTGCTGCTGTTTGGGACCTTCAGGACAAGACTCAATGTCTTCTTCAAGGATATGCTTTTTCTAACCTATTGAAACCTAAAGCCTTCTAGCCATCCCCATAATGAAGTCCACTGACTCAGGGCCTGGAGGCAAGATGGGCTTTCCTCTTCACTTAATGAACAGCAAAAGCATTTTATTAAGAAATGCAAGATCAGCGAGCTACATAATGCTTCCCCAACACCAGTCATATTCTTATTTTCCAGGTGCTTTAATCTTTTTCACAGCTCTTACCAGGAGCTTGCCTGGTTTATGAATGCTGTTCATAAATTATTTATACAGTACATTGGAAATTGTCACACCCATGTCCAGCACAGCAGTAAATCTTTCTCCTTGCTTCTCTTTTAGATTTCCCTGTATTCAAACATGGAGCACACTAAGTTATTCATCCTTAGTGTCAGAAGCTGATCTGCAGTCAGTCCACCACAGTGTTCAAATTTTTTTTCCAAGCAATAGGTCCTGCTGGTGCTAGTCAAGGCATCCATGAACAGGCATTAACAAGAAATTCAAGATGCCTTTGCGATTAGCAGCAGGTGAGCAGTATTGAATGGATTTTAACAGCAAACACTGCAGTCTGCAGAAAAGAGTTTTAAGTTCCTGGATTTGAGCAAGATGTGCAAGAGCAAGAAGGTAATGCCCCCCTTTGTCCCACTCCCAGTTTGGTCTGAAGTCATAGCATGCTAAATTCATCTTTGCTACATTCTCTCTCACCTTTTTAATGCCACGCTGCCTATCATGGTAACAGCACCAATAATTGCCATTTGTTTGTGGTTGGGAACTGTGCTGGAGAGCCATTTCCTGATCACCATGTGCATATCATCCTAAAAAGACACACACTATGTCACCACAGAGGTACTTTTGTGCATCACTCACAATTCTATTGGCATCTTCACTTAATGTCATCTCCAAAGGCTGAAGGCAGATCGTTTATTGGGATAACAGCTTTGCAAAAGCAATGTACATTCTGTGAGTTCCTTTATTATGAAAATACTCATCAAAACTCTAGGTAAAGCTGCAAACAGCATTAAAAGTGACTCGCTTTGACTTTGCTCTAATTACTACACAGAACACATAGTTGATCCAGGTTTCATCTATAATTAATAGAATAACATTAAAAAAATACCAGATGGTCTTGGAGCCCTTCACATGCTAATAGCAGCTGCAGAGCTGCCCTCCAAAACGCTGTCAACTTCAGGAGGCTGAGGGATGGTGCAGTTTTTGGTGAAGGTCTAAAGAGATGTAGGTAACAGCATACCAGACCCCTGGGATTAAGACATTTCTCATGCTGCCTCCTTGTCCCCTGGGTGTGGGCAACCATGCCCCACGCAATTGTAAAGGTTTCTTTGCAGCAGCTCCGTAAGCCCACAGCAGGTCTCAACGCAGCATGCTCTATTTCAACAGCTGTGCCAAGCAGCTGATTGGCTGCACTTTCTCAAAATGGGCACAGTTTTGGAGACTTCTGAAAGTCTGGACCACTAATGATAGACTAAGAGGTCTCCTGACAGTGAGAGTAGGAAGCATACTCAGTCATAGAAGTGTGATGCTTCAGGAAAGCTGGGAGACCAGTCTTCTGGATGGGAAGTCTAATACTTGCCAAAGAGATCGAAGGCAAAGCACAGAAGAGTGTGGAGCAAATCAGCCACAGTAATCCAAGCTGCACCTGCACTGCTGGCAGAGGAATGCTAATCAAGCAAGCTGTCATCTTGAGAGATGAAGATGGAACAGCTGACCAGAGGCTAAAGCAGGGTAGCCACGAAGCAGTCCAGAACAGTGTCTCTGACAAAGGGGTATGTCCTGTCTGATCCCTTAAACTGATAAACTGTAGGTGAAAAAGAAACCTTAGCTAAGAAACCTTAACTAAGCAATCATGGGAGAGGGCTGCCAAGTGGGTCCCGACCAAAGCTAAGGGATGGCTCAGCTTCCTGATACCTAAAAGTAGGTATCAGGAAGTAATTAATTTCAAAGCAGGGATGGAACAATGAATGCACTAAGCAGGAAACCTGCTCATTTTAGCCAGTTAGCAACAGTCGTATTGCTAGCTTAAGGAGCGACCACTGCAGAAGAGCAGCATCCCTGTTATGAGGGGCAGCATTCTCAGACTGCAACAGAGCATGTGTGAGAACTCAGAATCAGCTTCATAAAAGCAGCAAAGGTCTTGCAAGCCACTGAAAAACATTACAGAATCAAAACAGCTCTGGTTGCATTGATTCTTATTAACTCCCCCTACTGGTCCTGCAAAGGAGGAGGTTGGCCCATACAGAGATCCTCAGGGATTGACAGCTGCATGAAAGCACAAGCTCTGACCAGAGAGAGGTCTTGAGACAGAGATGAAGGCTCTAGTTATGCTACGCAAACTACCAGTGCCAACAAGATCAGACTGGTAGCAGAGAAAAGGACAGCACATGGTTATGCTATCTTTTCTTGACCTTCACTAGGCAAGGTGCCTGTGGAATGACCTGTGCAGTGCAAGGACAAATGCCTAATCTGCCTGTAGAGAGTGTCCAAGACGCATTGGTTTTAGAACAATTAAGAGAAGGCAAAGAGGAAGTTGGTTCCCAGGATACTGATTTCTTTGGTGATCTACCCCGTGGAGTGTTTGGTATCACTGAGGACAGAGTCAAACTGCCAACCTTGGATCCCCACAGTTACAAACTCTCAGCTCAGAATAAGTTCTAGAGCTTACACTCCTCCCCTTCTTTTTCCAGTTTATGAGGGTGACAGGCAGAACACTTCTTCCTGATGGCTAGTCCCTCTGGGCTGCAAAATCACCTTGTGTGTTGCCAAGGCAATTTTCACAAGTTGCATGTAAGAAAGACTTGGGCTGGGAGGTGGGGAAATCACTGAGGAAAGCAGTTCAGAAAGGAGCTAAACCTGCCATACAACTGAAAATTTTGGCAGTGAAGAGCTCCAAATTAGCAGGGTGAGTGGGAAGACCTGAAATGACTACAGACATGCTGTTTTACGTGCCACAGACCAGTCGGGAAGAAAGGAAGAGCAGTTTTCTTTTATAGTCTCAAGCTAGCATCTGCAAACACACCCACAACTAGAAACTATACAAGGACTCAAAGAAAGATAAACAGTCCTAATTTCTAAGACCTGAGTTTTATGATTGGAAAGATTTTAAATCCAGACATCTCCATTGTGAAATAAATGTCTTTGAGATATTTCTTTACCTTTATCTGATCACTGCCATTCTCAAGGAGTCAGAAATCCAGACAAAGGTATCTGATACCACCACTATTATGCTGCAACTGGGTCATACAAGGTATCCAGTGTAAAATGAAAATGAATTTAGACAGACCAGGTTTGATAGCTTCTTGTGTTTAAATTAGAGGCACAAAAGGTGTGAAGCCTACCACTTCACAGCGGAGTCCTCTGTTCTGTGTAGTTCAGTTCTTCTAACATGACAGTCTGTTGTCTCTGGTGTGCAAATGTTAAACAGCTGAATCGAGACAAACATCTCAGGGTAGAAGCTGAACTATACTATCTGGATGCTTCCAAGCGATGGAGAAACAAAGCTTGACAAAGAGGCTGCTGAATTTACACTTTTGCAAGTCTTCAAGGCTCAGCTAGACAAGCCACAGTCAACCTGATATCATGTTGGTGACAGTCCCACTTCAACTGGGATGTTAGAGACTGACATCGGTCCCCTTCCACCAACGCTTCTAACTACTTTACCTGTCTTAGGTGTGCAAGAGCAGACGACCATCCTGGGAAAGATGTGAGGCATGCAGTCACTGTGATGAGCCCTTGCTACACAGGGTGGAAAGTCTGGAGTTTCAAGCTGGCTTGCAGCCACGGGGGGAGAAGAGAATTTTAAGCTGAAGGACATCCTGACACCAATCACTGTTCATAGATGAGGCCATTATTTGCAAAACACAAACTCTGGAAGTTAACCTAGCAAAAAGGACCCAGGCACAGCCTGAACTCCTTTGTGTTGTGTCTCAGCTTACCTGAATATAGCTTCCTTCTTGCCTCTGGCTGAATGCTAGGGTGCTGAGAATGTAGAAAAGCTTCCGGATCTGGCATGGATTCAGTTTCTGTGTAGAGTCTAAAATGGTCTGTAAGAGAGAAGACACAAACTAGTTCTGATGTATCAAGAAACCCTTTCCATATTCCCAAAAATACATCAATTGTCAACTGCAGGGATGACAATTAACTCTACCTTTTTTGTACATGCAGGAAAAAGCTACATTCAAATTAAATAAACATAAATGCAGAACTATTGCTCTGGTCCTAATTACAGCAATTCCTTTTATCAGATGCTGAACGGGAAGAACAATCTAGCTACCATAAGCATTTTGGGAGTGCTTCAGTCCTGTTAGTGACAGGTTTTTATCCTCTATCACAGGTTTTGTCACAAGATTCAAAGTATTTGACAAAATGAATGTTACGAGTTTTTTTTACTCATCTTTCCATTACAAGCCTTGTAACAGTCAAGTTGTTAACAACCTAGGGGTTGAATTTTCTGTGTTGGCTGGCATCCTCAGGATATTTCTTCTTCCAGTGTTTCAGTGAAAAATAGTCCAGCTGTTTCCCAGAGCCACGCTAGCTTTCCTAACACTGACATGGCATTTTGCTGCCGTTACTCTTCTCCTACTACTGGCCCACCTCAAGCAGGATTTGGAATGAGGTGTGGAGTTTGAGAGGATTAGATAACCACTTTTGCAACCCTCAAGAAAACTCACTCAGTTTTAAGATTAAAAAATAGCTGTCTAGGGAGATGATTTGTGCTAAGATCTCCGTGTTCTCTCTGTGCTGGAGAGGCTCCAGCTCAGTATCAAATATGCCAGGCATCTGCAGCTCTACAGATCTTTTTACAGGTAACTTGCTAGTGTCTCAACCACCTCCAGGGTGCATGTCAAGCACCGTACGCTGCCAGACCTTGAGGTGTGGCCAGAGCACCGATTAACGTGTTTCACGTATAAGCTTTGGCAATGCATCAAAGATTGGCCCACAGAAACCATAGTCTGTAAGTGATCTGCCAGCACAAGAACGTGCAACCAAGGCCAGGAGGAAGGTCAGCAGGTCTTCTGACACTTCTTCACACTTCTGAGAATGCATTCAGTTACGAGCAGGAATTTTAGGTTGTCTCTTTCAAGGGCTACTTTCAACCCTGAGTCCTTATTACATCTTCCCTCTGCCAGGAGGCAAGCGAGTCCCATTTCTTCCTGTTATACCCAGCGAATGTGTGACAGATTGCATTGCAGATTCTTATGGCAGGTCTTAATGCCTTTTTTAGAATCACAGAACCATAGAATGATTTGGGTTGGAAGGGACCTTAAAGACCATCTAGTTCCAACCCCCCTGCCATGGGCAGGGACACCTTCCACTAGACCAGGCTGCTCAAAGCCCCATCCAGCCTGGCCTTGAACACTTCCAGGGCTAAACAACCCCAACTCTCTCAGCCTGTCCTCAAAGGAGAGGTGCTCCAGCCCCCAATCATCTTTGTGGCTCTCCTCTGGACCCGCTCAAGCAGGCCCCCGTCCTTCTTGTGTTGGGGGTCCCAGAGCTGGATGCAGCACTCCAGGTGGGGTCTCACGAGAGAGGAGTAGAGGGGCAGAATGACCTCCCTTGACCTGCTGGTCACACTTCTTTTGATGCAGCCCAGGATGCGATTGGCTTTCTGGACTGCAACCGCACATTGATGGCTCATAGTCAGTTTTTCATCCACTAATACCCCCAAGTCTTTCTCCGCAGGGCTGCTCTCAATCCACTCATTGCCCAGCCTGTATTTGTGCATGGGATTTCCCTGACGCATGTGCAGGACCTTGCACTTGGCCTTGTTGAACTTCATGAGGTTTGCACGGGCCCACCTCTCAAGGCTGTCAAGGCCCCTCTGAATGCATCCCTCCCCTCCAGTGTGTTGACCGCACCCCACAGCTTGGTGTCGTCAGCAAACTTCCTGAGGGTGCACTCAATCCCACTGTCCACGCTGCTGCATATTTTAAGTGAGTAATTTACATTTAACAATCAACCAGCTAAACAGCAAAAAGTATACAGCTTTCCCACAGACAGAATCCAGCAACACCAAGGTAGCACCAAAAAAAGTCAGAGGGGTAGGGAGAATACCCATACGCATACTCTTCAAGAACTCTTAAATACCAGGTGTCCATAAGCTACAAATCACCACAGATGGGGGAGTGTTCAAGGAAAGTATTGCTCCATGCTTGCCTTGCTGTTTTGCTCTTACCTCAATCTCCACTTTTACTACTCCTGGAAATAAGCAACTGGGCAGGCCTGACCCTCTTTGTCATTCTTAGGATTCAACAGTCCATTTTTTTTCTCCCCATTGTGTACTTTCTACTTTTAAATTTTAGGACATATGTCTTTTCCCATCTCTGCCAGGAGTTTTGTTTTAGGATTCAAATACTGACTAAAGTACTGTCAGTCTTTAAATGTGGTAGAACAGGCAGTCCACAAAGGGGGCAGGTTTTTGCCAAGTATTTGAAATAGCTGATGTTAATGAAGACAGCATTTTCCTTCCGTCATAGGTGTCATTCCATGCCTGCAATTTAAGCATTCTCCAGCTACAGGGAAGGGTAACTTCTTTCCTCTATCTCAGTTTCCCCTGTCAAAAAATCACACAATCCTAACTTAAAGCTCACGCTTTCATAGCAGATACCTTTCACTTCTGACCACTGCATTTCTCAAGACAAATAGCTTTACAGGTACGAGCTGTTCTAATACCTCTATTTCTGAAAAGTACTGACCTGTTCTGGATCTGAGGCAAAGTGGTGTAAGGGACCTGAAATATAGTATGCCCCCAGAAATATACATACCTTCACAAAGGTGGCATAGCGCATCAGCAGGGATGTGTGCAGCATCACCAAATCAGTGAGCACATCCAGAGAAATGTCCAATTCTGTCTCACTTCCACTGCACACGTGAGTCACCAAAGCAGTCACAACCTCCTAAGGAAAAAGCCCCCAGAGAAACCATAGTGAAACATCAACAGAAAAATATCTGCCCTGTTCTGCTCACATAGAGTATGTTGATCAAGTACAGATAATCATGCTGAAACTCAACCATATTATTCCAAGTCCTTCTCAGTTTGCTCTTTAATTCCTGATACCCACATATTGAATTTCTCCTTAAGCTTGAATCTTATCCAGTTCTAAAAGCTCCCATGATTCCATAAAGCAGCTCTTGCACCAATTTTCCTGCCTGCTTGCTAACACTACTGCAGCTTCTGCTCTTTGCTACCAACTCATAAGATGATAAAAATCTACCCTATTTTCTTAGGCACACAGAACACTGCACCATACCCCAGAAGACATCACCTCTAACTTCAACAGTTCCAGCGTTTTCACAATCTTTATCAATAGCAGTTCAAAATTGACATTTTTGTTTCAAAAATATTTTTTATGGCCTCACTTCAGTTGACTTCTGGACAGGGATCTCTCTTCACTCCCATCACTGTCTGAGGGTCTGGGTCTTTCCCATGTCACTAATTGCTAATTTCCTCTTGAAATTCTTAAGATCTCAAAGTATTACTAGGCTCACTAGCTTGTTGCAGATGACATGGTATGCATTCACATCTCAGGTTTTTCCCAGTTGGCTTTTTGTTTGTCTATTTGTTAAGTTTGCTGTAATAAGTAATACAGATACAATGCTGGAAACAGTCTTAATTATAAATATACTACACCCAAAAAAGTGCAAATATGTTCAAAAGCTTGTGCAGAGCTGTCTTCAATCCCCAAATTTTCTGATGTCAGCATGTCTGCAGGAACTCATGCTTAGAGCTGAAAGTCTAGTCTATGATTATTTCAGAATACGCAGCAGGAGTCCAAGTTGGTCAGAGGTCTGAGGGAAATCTGTGTAAACTTTTTCACAGTTATCGAAGGAAAGGGAAAAAGATTTCAGTACAAACTAGAACAATGGCTTTTTAAAACAGAAGATGCTCAAAGTGACTATGTAAGACAGAACAGGAATTATGAACAAGTGTCCTCCATGACCCTGAGGGCCAGTCCTGACTTCCTGGCTAGATCTCAGTCAACTTGTTTGCTTTCTGAATTGCAGCAAACCGAGCAGAGTCCCCTATGCTCCGTAAGTATTTTTCATTCTGCCACTTCTGAGGCCTGCCTGTTTGCTCCCTGCTCCTCCCAGCAGTCTCTGTGCTTGAGTCACTTGCTACCAGAGTCTTGCTGCGATTGTTCCCCATCTTCGGCTTGGCCGTCTCTACAGCATAGACCTCTCTCGAAAGGCTTCCAACTGCCTGAAATCCTCTCCCACTAAAGATCATGACATACATTCTACAACAAAGTGCAAACACAGATAAAACAGGTGCCATCCATCCCACTATACCTGCTGGCAGTAAGAGTCAAAGACTGCAAAAGCTTGTTTGTACATGCAGCTGCCAAAGGAGACTATGGCTGGGTGTGCAGAGTGCAGAAATGTCTGAGCAAGTGCCAGGATTGAAGGGAAGAAGTCTTTGATAACCTGAAATACAGACATCATGAAAGAGGAGATTATTGCTGCTTGTTTTCAACACACTCGGTTCTCTAAATAAAGAGCGTGCTACAGCTCATCCCAAAAGCTTTGTCTAGTTTAGTAGGTGGTTTCCTGTCTTCTCTGACTGTCCTTGCTCACACAAACAGGCAACGAGACCAGATAAGTCACACCAGAATGGGTTTCTCCAACCTTCTCCACACAAAGGATTTACAGATTGGTTAAGAAGCCAACCTGCAAAGCTGCAGAGCTCACAGCAGCATATCCCTTATGGGTGACACCAGGAAGTCACATTACAGCAATGTACCACTAAACATAAGCCCCAGGACAGACACACTCTTGGCCTTACTTTAACAGAAGGACTCCATCACGTCAAGATACTTTTAGTTAGCTTAATCACACAGAGTGCCTTTGAACAACAAGCTCTTATTCAGATGTAAAGTGGCCTAATTTACTTGATCTTAACTTACTCTGGAAGGGAGTTAAACTAAAACTGAATTAAACCCACTTATATTCAGAATAAAATGTGGCTACTTAAGGCATTATTATAGGTCAATTAATTAATTTTAAATTCATAACTCAGTGTTTCTCATCTGCCCTCTACCTCCGACAAGCAGCACTGTGTCAGTTTTCATTGACCTTTTCAGTTTTCTCATAGTAAATGGTAATTTACATTACATTACAAACATATGCTCTCTCTATATATTTAGACCTAGAAAACATCACACTCTGAAAACGGTGCACATAAATATATGGACTTCTAAAAATACTGTGGGAGACAACAGCATGCCTGGAACACACAGTGGACATCTTGGGCTAGACCGCATCTCTTAGGCTGAGAGGTTTTGCACCAAAATAAAAAGCCCATCTGAGGAAAACTCATCTCTAAAAAAAACCACGTGACAGTTACAACAGAGGACATGTGCCTTGGGACATTGATCTGGGACCAAACATTAAAAAACAGAAGTAAGGGTACATAATTGGAATTGTATAAATAAAGCAGCACAGGGTTAAATCATCATCTGACAAGATCTTTGAGAGAAGAGAAGACAGAGTCCCAAAGCAGAATCAGCACTGACCACTGAATGGTTTTGGAAGGCATTCTGCATCAGCTGTTCTGGCATGCAGCCCAGTCGAATTTTGCTCCTCAATACTTTCTCAGTTTGCTTCCTGTTCTTGGTGTTTGTAGAATGGATTAGCAGCAAAACTATCAGATCCAGAACCTTTTAGAGGAAATAACCACCAATCATTATGCTGAAAAGATATTAAACGGGCCAGACAGCTACACACTTTGAAATCAAAACTGAGAAGAAAATCAAGAGCTCAAAAAGCCCCCATAGCCACAACTGTAGAAAAACCTTATCAGTCCAACAGGACAGAATTAAAACAGGGTAACTCTGTCCCTTGACATTCAGAAGGGATGAACTCAGAGTTACAAAGAAAATGGATGGCTGTTATACTGGGGACAAGTCCAATACCGAAAGAACCACCTATGCAACATCACTGGCAGTTCCTGCTCCAACTAGAAAAATCTCTTCACCTACATCCACGAAAAAAAGCCCTTGAGAATGCCAGCAGAAGAGGACACTCCCAGAGACAAGTGCAGAGTCAGAAGTATTACCTTATGGTCAGATACAGATGTGGTGTTCTCAATAGCCTAAGAGCAAAAAAACCAAGAAAGCTGTTATGCTAGAGTACAATACTATATTCCAAAACCAAATGAAAAAAGGCAGACACCAAAAGAAATACTGCTCACAGATTTCTCTCCTCCACAACAGGACAGCTGTCAAAGCCAGCACACTGGATCTTGCCAACAGCAGAGAATACAGAAGGCACTCAAAAAAACAGCATGAAAATTAAGCTTGAATGAGGACTTTCTCAAATAACATCAGGCTTGGAAAAGGAACTAAGGTAATGAGCAATGAAAGGCTGAGAACAAGAAGCAATCTCATGGTTTAAACTGAAATGCAATTTAAAATTAAATTTAGCCCAATACCAGCCAATATTGATTTCTAGCTGGACATTTTCAAGCACCTTAACGCTTCACACAGCTCAGTCTCAACATATGGGTATACATTTTTGCTCTCTTGCAGACACACACAAAAAAAAATCTAAGATTATTTTTTCCAAAACACTCTCGTAAACATGTAGAACCAGGTTTATCCTGCACTTCAAGATTTGAGGTCTGTACAGTGGTGCCTGGTGGCCATTTTGCAAGCACCGTGAAATTGCTAACGGAGGAAGAAAGCAGACTCCTGAAAAAGCACTGCTAATTTGGAACACAGAATGAAATCTGTATCAGTAAAATGAAGGGCTAACATTTGTCTTTTAGTATCACATTTGATTACAAGAAAAGGTCAGGCTCAAACTAGGAGTCCAATCAAATAAGGAAACAAGGACTGAAGCATGTACCTTACCTTAATCCATGCTTCAGAGACATCTTTCTGAAATCTCACAGCTAACTTGATCACATCAAAAAGTAGCTTCACACAATTCTGGCTGGTGGTTACTTGGCTCATGGAAGAACTGTAAATTATCAGAAAGGAGGAGACTCATTCATTGTAAATACTGTAGTAAAAGGAACAAGGCAGCCTAGCAGTCACAGGAGTTACTTAAAGCAGCCATGGTCTAGAGGGAATGCTCTGGCAAGGACAGGGAATTTCTGAAGAGGGTGGAAGCAGAGATCGCAGAATCAACCGAACACGTACTGGAGGGAACTCAAAGCAAATGAACTGGCAGCAACATTATTATAAATGGAGTTGTTTACCCCCATGCAGACATGGATGCAGATGACTCAAAAGGAACTACATGCATAGCAGGGGAAGATGGCTGGGCAAGGATTGACAAATGCATTATATTAGCGCCAAGTAGGAAGGAATAAAAGTGTCAGCACCTTCACGTGCGATAAATTAGGCTCATGTACATAACCATGTGTGCCAGACAGACCAGATAAAGAAAAGATGAAGTCCTCTTGTCCCATCTTACCCTTGGAGAATCATGTAAATCTGTTCAAGTACCTGGCCTGGACTTGGCTTTTAAGCTTCTTCTGAGAACCTAGGATCTGCAGGGGCAGAACACATGATGACAGATCCAAGTTCTTACGAAGATCAGAAATCACCTGTAAAATACAAATCCCGGCACAAACCACTGTGACATATAAGGGAGGAACAGAAAAAGCTGAGGAAAACACAATCTCCCAGAATAACCCTAAAATTACAAATCAAAACCTCATGTATTTGTAAAGACTCATAAGCATTTAACCATGCTCAGACTTTGCACCAGCAACACTTTGCTCTTCACCCGTCATGTCATGATGTTGCAAATGCATGCAGAAAGCAGGAAGGGATTTCTTAAGAGTTACTCCATTAAATGACCACTTTTATCTGCTCTGTGCTGCTGTGAACTAGTTTTATCCTGTTTAGCAGCTGAGGAAGATGTATGACAGCCACAGGAATTCTGGAGCACGTGAGTTTACCAATCTGACTGCTGTTAAATTGCAGTGCATCAGCACAGACTGGCTTGCATGTTACAGTCATGCTGTTTTCACAGTGGTCTCCTGGAAGGATTTGGGCAGATCACAGTCCTCGTCTGGCTTAGGCTGAGGCTTCCTCAAAGTATGAAAAAAAGCACGTTCAATAGTTCAGCAAGGCTGGCTTGACAAGATACATCAGGTTAATTTTAAAAATATTCTGAGTATGTTTCCTTAGATAAAGCAACTTCAAAAACTGAAGAAGCTTACACCTTAGAATGAAAAAGGTCCTCCAACAGAACTACCCTTGTAGGAATGTTTCCAAAACACAAACTCAGGGGAGAAAACAAGAAGAGAATTACCAAGTTGCAGTCCCATGTCTGTTGGATACTTCTGGAATTTAAAACCCTTAAAAGTTCTGTACAATGAGCAATTCTTAGATAAAAATCAGAGGCATAAAGCTGCCACTTAACTACAGCTTTTCAGTCTTACAGTTTAGCTCAAGATAATTTGACTGCTTTCAGTTAAGATGTTTACACCAAAAAAAAAAAAAAATATTCTAAGAACAAAGGAGAAAAATCTACAATAGCCAGCAGAAAGGAGGAGGTTTCTATTCTCAGGCCTGAGGATATAACCAAATCCATGTCAAAGGACAGACATAGTTTCTACATGTGCTTTGATGCTTGGCAATATTAAAAATTTTACTTGAAAACATTAAAGCATACACCTCTGTGCATGAAGCAACTGCTCTCTGTTAAAACGCGCACTGGATTAGACAACTTATTGGTCTTTAGTATAGAGAAAAATACTGTACCTCTACTGCGTCTGCTGCCTTGACATTATGGAGGATGAATTTTACTACTACAGGCAAATCTTCCAGTTTTACAGAAGGGACAATGGTCATGGCAGACTGCCGCACCTGAGGAGAAAGCAATACTGTAGGACTATGGTTCGCAGAAACATAGTTACGTTAGTGGGAAGAAATCTTTGGAGGCTTACAGTCCAGACTTTGCTCAGAGCAGGAATATTGTCAGTACTAGATCAGACTCACCTTGGCTTTGCTAACTGAGTCTTGAAGATATGCAGGGATGGAGGAAACGCCCCAAGCCCTGCCACCTCTTTGATAATTTATGTCAGTTCTGCAGACCCTAACTCATTTTTCCAAATGTCCAACCAGAACCTCATAGGCTGTAATTTGTGGCCATTGCCCCTTACGTTTTCACTTGGCACTGCCAACAAGAGCTTGGCTTCATCATTTTTTAACTGGCTTTCAAAAGGGAAAGGCATGGAAGAGGTGTAGCCTGTTATGCAGCACTAGCCTTTCAGGACTACGTAAAATAGTATCTAATGCACTCAAATGAACCAATTTTATTCTATTCATAAGAAGCCTAACTGCAAGAAGCACAACAATCCAGCATGTCCAGAAGACACAAGGCACATCATCTCCTTTATCAGCGTTCTGCAGAGAAAAACTATGATCATGCAATTATTTAATCACCAGTCTACCTTTACTTAGAATATAGCAGTCCAGTCTGGTCACTGTACTTCAAAAAAAAGAAATAGTGACAATAAGCAGGTTTAAGACAGGCAGTAAAAATTTATTGCAGCAGGACAAAGTGCTTTTGCATTTGCTAAACGGCTGTGTTTGAAATTTCTGAATGTATACTGTAACAGCCAGAAAACTTCTCTCTGCTCCTCACTGAACACCTCATGCATGTTTCCAAAACATGCTGTACTTTCTCTGACTCCTTTCCAATTTCAGCTAGCTCAGGGCTTTTGAAGGCCTGTAGGAGTCAGATTTAGCACAGTACTTTGAACGACCGAACCACTCTAGCTCTTATGTTGCTAAGCAGGGTCTGAGTTCTGCTCAGCTGCTCAGTAAAAGCTCTTACCTCAGCCAGAAGGCCTGCATCAAGATCCAGACGAGAAAGGGCATCCAGGATTGGAACTGTTAGCCGTCTGCCCTGTTTTAGTAAGCAGCTGATACACAAGAAAAAGAAAACAAATGATCCTCTTAATAGAGCCATGAATGGATCTTTAGTAAATTGTATGATTCCGGTAGTTTTTGTGGTCACTGCAAAAAAAAGAAAATCTCTGAAACTGACAACATATGCAACTGGCATTATGGAAAACTTGTTCCCTAAATTATCACTCCTCTCTGAACCTGCTGAACTGTGATTCTGTGGTTGCTGTTTAGAAGCAGATATGAAGAATATACCTTTTTCAAACCTTGTAAAAACAGTGAGCATGGACAAAGACCTGGTACAAGCCTCAAGCAAGAACTTGAAAATTGGAAGGTCCTGGGTTCAGCATAAATAGAAAAAATTAGTGAGATTGCTGGTACATGATTTAACCACACACATCACTTGGGCCTGATACCTTCTAGCCGCATTTCTGTCCCATGGACATGCCATCAGCAAAGTGTAACTGAAACTGCCACCAAAATAAGGGATTGAGTCCATCTCATGTGTGACCTCTCCCTTAGTCACAGTATTTGCTCTAATAATTCCAAACGTAATGAAAGGCACAATGGGCCAAAACAGATACCTGTTTAATTCAGCATCCTTTTCCCAGCACTGGTCAATAGGGAACAAACAGGCTAAGAATTGGACAAGTATTTACAAAGGCTTCCTATATAAACTGGTCTGGCTCCCAGCCAGCTGTGGTTTGGCACTTTCTTGACCAAGGGACTGCAGCTGTGTTTAACAGCCTCATGGACTTTCCTTTCCCAAAATTCATCTAATTGTTCTTGGCTGCCATCTGAGTTTCTATAACCTTTCTCTAGCAAGAGGTTCTACTTGAATTGTGTTAGTTGAAAAACTATTTTCAGCTTCCTGGTAATTCTATTTACACTCTCTAATTCATTAAAACAAGCAATGAGTACTTTTCCACATCAGAAATGGGTAGAGGCTATTAAGAATACGGAAATAAATATGCCTGCTGATACCGTTTAGATTCTCAGCTTTGAAAAAATACCGGTAGAGAAAACAGAAGTCTGAGAAGTTTGATTAGCATAATTGTGTGGGCCTTTTTTATCGAGGAGCTGAGACAGTAAACTGAGAATGGAAACACAAAGCTACAATTACTTTTGTGAGGGCACAAGAAACAGGATGCACTGCTTGCAGGTGTAGGCTTAAATAATGACCACAGGGGTGAAAAGATAATTTGCATGGCCAGAAATGTAAGTGATCTGTGTAATGATAAGAATCAGAAACACTGATGTATATAATTAAATATAGGCTAAAACTACCGAAAAAATTATTGTGTAAAATGAATACACTATAAAAAAAAGACAGATACAAGGGCTTCCTTAAGGTAGCGCTCTTTGGGAGGACAGCTATTGGTATTAGGTCCCCCTGTTCTTTGGGTCAGTAAACATGCTCGAGAAACGTATATAAAAGAGCCAGAAAGTTCTGCTTTGTGCACACATTTATTGTGTTGTGGGATTTATTTTTTTATTAATAAAAACAGTGTTGACCCTTACTGTAGCAGATTCCAAGCCAAATCAAAAGCTGTCTGCAGTAATATGCAAGTGACTGATCACAGACCGATCTAGAAAAAGTAATGAGTACTTAACTGGATTCTACCTGTGTGGTATCCAGGTAGTCAAGGGTTCAATAATTTTTTAAATAAAAGCACTTTTGGACCATTTAGACCTCTCTAAGAGCATAGCAGCACACATGAAACATCCTAAGCCAGTGCTACCTGTCCCTGAACGTTACCATTAACGGAAATGAACTGTTGTCCTACTACTTTAGTCAGTCTGGTGCAACCTGTATTAACACATGATGTCTTTCCTGTTAAGTGCAAGGAGGAAAAGAAAAAGAAAAAGGTAACAAAAAGGAAAAAACCCAACCAGAATCATCTGTACCTGAGCTCTCTGGCAACCTCACTTTGCTGGGAATCCTCCAGGATCTCAGGTAAACTGGTGATAATATCATGCTGGATTGGTACAGGAGAGACATTAACCATCTGCATTAACTTCTTGACGAGATCCTGCAGACAAGAGGAACACTTGTAAAACAGGAGTCTCACCGTGAGCAAGTAGTTCATTAGCGTGGCAACGATATTATGCATGTAAGGTCACTCAGGAAGTCATTTGTCTGTATTTATGCCAACTGTCCCTTAATTCATTGTCCTGTTGAAGTTGTGAATTATAGCATAGACTTTTATGGAACAAAGGTATTTTTCAGGTAGCATATAACTATCTTAATGAGCAAAGGAAACTGGCAAACCCAACAGCAAGCTCCTCAGTGTTTAGTACGACTTCTTGATTCACTTAATTCTGGGACTCTCTAGTAACAGCCCTCCAGTACAAAGTAACTCACAGAGACTGACTGACTTGAAAGAAGGAAAAGAACCACCAAAGCAGGAACAGAGAATTCATCCCCAGATGCTTGCAAGTATCCAGTATCTCTGTTAAAATTAAACAGAGGGAATCATAACTTCCTGCCAGCAACAGCTTTAAAATGGGATCACCCATGTGGATACATACATACAGATACGAATTTATGAAAAAGTAGACTTAGAGCAAGGTAAGAAGAAAAATTATAAAAAGAGATGTTCAAGTCACTGAAGGTGATCATAATAAAAAGAACTAAATCTGTCCTTCAGCATGGATATGAAAACAACATCAGTTATCATTAGCATAATAATTGATCTCATTCTACCTGAGAGGCATTCCAAAGTTGACTGAAAAAAAACGCACATGTGATTGCACCATCAGTACCCACCTGGCTGTCAAGAAGCCTGTCAAGCCATTTAAATTGATTGACGATGAGCCGGGGAAAATTTGTTCCAAAGGTGCCCACGCTAGAACAGGAGACAAAGTGAAACACAGGTTAGTCAGACCTACAGACAGACTCAAAAGCTTTGCTGCTGGTCAGCAAGACCATGAAATGCAATTCAAATTAACCAGCTATCAAAATCATATTATGAAACTATCATTAACACCCCTACAGATTTTAGCACTGTCTAGGAAGAACCCTACTTCTTACTTGCTATACGCACAGAGCAGGGATACTGCCAGCCTGTTTCAATACACCACCACCACCACCCCCATCCTAAGTTATGGCACAAAAACTGAAGTGTACAGCATGACCTTACTTCAGATCTCCTGTGCTACCGTAAGAGTGGCTACACTAGCTTAGGCTAAGTCTCCTTTGAGCCCAGTATCACCCTCTGCAAACGTAGTATTAGATGCTTTTGGAAAAGTTTTGGGTAACAGGGCATTCACAGAGCAATCTTTTTACAGTTTCCACTCAGCCTCCAACAATAAGCAGTTCAGCAAATCTCCAAGGCAAAGGCTTGTACCCAGTTCTTCATGTCTGCTACCCATCAGTACATTTATCCTCCATTAATCTCCCTAAGTCTTATAAAAAAAAAAAAAAAACAAACCACAACTGTGTGTAATTTCTGATCTCTACATTCTGCAATACTGAATTCGACAGTGTAATTATACATAATCTGAAAAAGTACTTCTGCTTTTTTTGTTTGCTGCCTTGCATAGTTAGAAATAGTGGTTAAACCTTCCTTAATTACCTTTTCTAAATCTTTCTCACTTTTACAGACATGTACCATCTCTCTGCCAGTCATCTCCTTTTAAGGCAGGCAGAATTCTAGTTTATTTACAATGTTTTTCCCTATTTACATAGAAACTGTTCTATATTTTAGTGACAGCCTAACCAGAAGTGCATGCAACATTCAAAATGTGATGGTACCATGCATTTACAGTGACATGATGTTTTCCATTTTGTTCCCAATTCCTTCCCCAATATTTTGCTCGCTGCTTTGACTACTGCTAAGCATGGAACTGATACTAAAAATAAGAAACAAAAAGAAGCACCCATACAAGATACCTTTCCTCAATGAAAACACTAAGTTTGTCATTGTTATTTATACAATCAGGATTATTTTTAGTCTGACTTTAAGAAAACAAGGTTTATGCAGCTGTACAGTCTAAGATGCCCTCCTCCCTCTTCTGTAACTTCTGGTCACATTGGTGTGTGACCACAGACATATTAATAAATTGCCTGTTGCCAAATTGCTTGGATAAAACAAGCTCTCCCTACCCTTCCTACGGTAAGTCAATAAATTGAATGTCCTCTGTCCAGGCATCAACTGACATTAAACCTGTACAGGTCTGATAGGTCTAAGCTTCTACATCAGGTTTGGGAGAAATTGGCTGGTCAGTACAGGTGTGGTTACAGACTAGCTGTAATGAATGTTGTTTCTTATCCCATATTGTTATTGTTTAATAACAAATAAAAACCAGTAGGAAGTCCACTGAAAAAACTTTATTGTTCTTCACAATTAGTTTTACATTATATTATCCTGGAAATTGTTACCAGAAAGTTACCTCACTTTTAATTTCCTTTTTCATTTATGAACATGCTGAACAACCCAGATCTCCATGGCACCATCCTCTTTCTACTGCAAAGTGGACCACTTTTTTTTTTCTTCCCTGTTTTTAATTGGTTGTTAATACATAGAAAAAACTTAACTCTTCTCACAGTTTGATAGGAGATAAGTGAAACAACATCCATTTTTAAGACTTACTAAAGGGTTCACAGCACAGTTAAGAGCTTATCACTTTTACATTCCAGATCCTTTAGAATTCTTGGGTGAAAATAATTCAGTCCTTGTGACTCTGTATTAAACCCTCCTCTAACAAGATTTCAGCCTGAGACAATTTCTCAGGCTCAGCCTCTGTACGGCAATTGTATCCTGCTTGATTCTCTGCACAAACAAATACTGTATCAGGAAAAGCCTCAGCTTCTGTCTATCCCTTGACCTACTCCACTAACTCTGTCATGAGCATACAGGGCACTGGAAAAGAGTTTTAAGTGTTTGGGTCTTGCCTATGTTGCACCTCAAGATCTCCCACTCTGCTATGATGTTCTACATTCAAAAACCAACAGGTGCTTTTCCTGTTTTCCTTGTTTGAACACAATCTGCATTTTTAAAAGCAGGTCTGTTTGCATCTAACAGCCTCCTAAAACTCTGCCAGCTGCTTTCATCATTTTTAAACAAGGAGACACTCCGTAGTCCCTCTGCTGAAATACTTGCAAAGCTTGTGCGAGTAGCTATGAAAAGCATAATGAATCATGAAGTATGTCTGTATTTCAGCTTCTATAAATTTGTCTTCTGCTTTATGCACCCACCAGTTTAAAGTCATGGTACCTCACAGATAATTTTACACATGTATGAAGAAAAAACCATCAGTGCAAACAGCCATTCAGGTAAATTTGAAGTAACAGTTAAAGTCAAACAGCTGGTGATTGTTCAAAAGAAGAAATTTCATTTCAAGACAGAGAGAAGACAGTCTATACTCACATGTCAAAAAAGAATTCGGGGATCTTTTCCAACAACAGTGTTATGACAGCGGGCTAGAAGAAAGGCAAAAAGACAGTGTTAGGATGATTTACTGCTTGTGCTGTGGCATTGCCACCAAAACTGATCTTTCACAAAAGATGAAATATGCACAGAGAATAAAAGATTCAAAAGGACAAATAAAAATATTTCCTGTATAAGAAATCTCTTCCCTAATGCCAGAAAGCAGGCACACAACCTGCAAGCTGAAAACCACAAATGCCGAGAGTGGCATAAACTATCCACGTAATCTGACAGAAGCAGAGCGTACAGGCAGGATGCACAATTCCTCCGGGCCAAACGAAGCTCTCTTTCTCAGACCCAGCTGAGTTGGTTTTCACCACACAGGAATCTAAAGCATCAACTTTAGATAAGTTTGAAAACAGTGACTATACACTTTTGCCATTCCCTTTGCAGGTCTAATTCTTCCCCCCTTTAATCCTGGCCCAAATGCAAATCTAAAAATGTATTTAAGACAAGAACTTTTAAAATATTTTAATTATAAAAGGATCAAAATCCACAGCTGCTCTAAGGTTTCCCATGCTTTGGTGAGAGATCTGTCATCTTCAACTCCATGAACTTGTTCTTGCCAGCAGGTTGCTCAGCATCTTGCCCATTTTTAAACACCTCCAAGATTCAAATTCCTCCAATAATGGAGTTTCCATCACCTCTCTAGCACTTAAGGAAAACATCCTCCACAGCGGAAGTGGTTATATCCCATCAGAATTTCCCATGGTTGAACTGAGCCGTCATCTCTCATCCTGCCCCTGTTCACCTTTGAGAAAAGACTGGCTCCGTTTTGTCTATACCACGTAACTAGATATTTGAAGACAAGATCTCCCTTAATCTTCACTTCTTAAGACTGAACAAACCCAGTTCCCTCTGTGTGTTTTTGTATGCCATGTTCTCCAGGCCCTGAGCATCTCGGTGTCCCTAAAGAAAAACAAAATTGGATGCTATCCCAGATACAGCTTCATCTGCCTCACAACCAGTTCTGTTAGTCCTCTATGTTCATAAGCAAAAGAATCCCTAAATAAATAAACAAACACCACTGTAAAGAGCAAACTAAGGTGCCCATACCTGTAAGATCTTAATTCCAAGAAGCAGTTTAATGAGGCTTTCACAATACGAGTGCACCAGAGTCCTGCAAGATGAAAGATTCCACTACAGTTGTAATAAAAATGTGCTAGGAGAACAGGCTGTAACTCTATTACTGTTCGGTTTTGGTTTGTTTTTTTTTTTTAAAACCACTTACAACGACTTATGGTAACACATGGTAACCACAGACACACATAAAAAAATTTAAAACTGCATTTTAGCTCTGAACAAGCTTACTCTCTACAAGACTAGTGTGAGCTGGAAATGCAAAACTCTCTGTGGTTAAGCTGTATCTCCTGGAGGAAACTGTCAAAAAACAGCTGACCTTCACCAGCCTTGTCAAAAGTTTTTTCCCTGGTATTTGGTTCTTGCCACAAAATGCCATGGAGCCCAACACATGCCACAGGCAGCTAGGAAATTCTGTGACTTACCACTTGAAACTTACCGCTATTAAATAGCAACATATTACACACTGCTATTAAATAGCAACATATTATACTAGCCACTTTTGCATAACAAACAAGTCTTGTTGTGTGTCAGCTGGAGCTATGGCCTTTCCCTCCACTCTGCTCAACGTTACATGACATTTAAATAGAGACCAGCTCTGACTGAAGGGGAAAACAAAATCCATTTTCTCTGACCTCGACCCTTCAGTCCGTACGGGAGTACACGGCAAGAGACAGTTCTTGAACTGGTTTCTGTCCTTGATATGAGATTCCAAGCCGCTGATAAATTGCTTCACAACCTGCAAAGCAGAGAGAAGTTATCCACTTCCTGAAAAGATGCCCCAATCAACTGCTGTCTTTTAGGATGCTCTTTGTGAGCAGATGATGAGAACAGGGAAGAGCTAGCCAGGGAACTGCAGGCAGACAGAAACTGTCATGGAAGGAAAGCTGGATAATAAATGAGCTCTAGTCTAAACCATTTCCAAAAGGAAACACTAGTTGTTCTACAAAATAGAGACACAGTCTCACATTTTACTTTCATTTAAAAGGGCTTTACCTTTCTTCCTGTTCAGCTGAGACAGCAACATTTAGTATGACAAGAGCTGCACCCAAAAAATATTTGCAGGATTCAAATCAATTGCCTCAGGACTTTCACGCTGGGCTTGTTGACTGGAGAGGAGCACCACATTGTGGCAGTTTTAATGCTGCCAGCTCCCAGCCAACATAAAACCAAACACAGCTTCCACTAGAAAGTTCAGCAAATTATTTTTCTCCCTAAAGAGTCTTTGTCTATTGAATAATATTGCCAATTAATTACTTTGACAGAGCAAGGTGGTGGAAGTGCAGCGCTTTTGCTTGGAATTATGCAAAACCAAATCTGGAGCATGCACACCAAGGCTGGTTTTACAGAGACCCATGCTGGTCACCTCTGTGTCTGACTATTCAGACACAACAGCTGAGAAGAGACAGATACAGCAGGAGGACAATGGGACCAAAAGGCTAGGACAGCAACATTGAGAGAATGAGAGTCTGGACCTCAGAAATCCAAGATAAGCTACTGTGTTGCATACTTTTGTATGAGACTAGCAGGGACAGGCAGCTGCATTTGCTTCTTTTGCTACACAGCAAACGGTTTTAAAGCTGGCTCCTGCCAAAGCATAGCCCATTACTTACGCCTGGGTAAGTAGGGTGCTTCTCCAGGGCGAGGCAGAGCTTCTTCTGGAAAGCCATTTGATCTACAGCTAAGGAGAAAGTTTAAAAAGAAAATAAAGAACCAGACACATTTTATCCATACAACATCATAACAACAGCTACACTAAGTCCAAGCTCTCAAGCCCATCCACCAATACTTGTGCGTTTGCTCTACCAGGAAGTCCAGTTAGCAAAAGCCTGAGTGGTATCACACTTGTGTTTTCTCCAGTCTGGGCTGAGAGCAGCTAATAGCATTAAAAAGGCTTAATAGACGAATTCCTGAAGGCCTTGTTTGTGCTGAAATGCAACATGACATGTTCATTTCCCTGTTTCAGAGCTCCTGCTGCTGTAACTCAATACTCCTATCACTGATGCAGTCTCATCTTATTCCATATACCTCCAATAACCTTTCGGAAGCCTTTCGACGCAGCATGCGTACACCCTAAAAGCTGGTATAATGAGTTTAGGTGATGCACTGAATTCAGCAGGAACTGTGCAATTCAAGAGGTATGTAACAAATAAGAGGCCAGATGAAGGTTTGCTTCAACTTCAGAACAAGCTAGCTCAAGTATTTTTGCTCTGCAAGTAAAATGCATCTTTACTTTGTACCAGTCATCTTTGCAGGTTTTCAGACACAAGCAGAGAGAGGAAGCATTAAACCCATACCTATTTCATTCTGTCCCTCCCCAGCTTTCAGTATAATTCCTGATGTTCTAAGGAGCTCTTCAAAGACTCCCTCATCCTCCACTCCACCATGGGCAGAGGCCTTTTCCTTATCAGAAATCCGCGACTTCTTTGTTTCTGAGGAAATAAGACATGCTACATCATATATACACTGCAATAACAATAGCAAGGATCCTTCATATAAACGACTGATTCAAAATTAACCTTCTAGTAAGAAATTAGAGGAACACAGGAATACACTTATGGGACAAGACCAACAAACGGTACCGCTATTTGACAGCGGTCATTAGCCAACTCAGATGCCAGTGCACAGATCCTATAAAGCAGCTGGCCCTGCAGCGTGACACCAGAAGGGGACATTTCTTACTCATCCCTTTTAGTGATCCATAACCAGAGATGGTTAAGATACACCTTCAGTGGCTGACTCTCATGAGAGACATATCCACTAACAGATTATGAGCAACACTAGAGCACATACTGTCTCTGGCCCGAAAAGCACAAATTCAGTCTAGGTTCTCCCACCAGGCTTGTCTCTTAGGTGGATACCCATCTGCTAAAGGAAAAAATAATTGTCTTCCCTCCAGCTACATAGAGAGGTTATTTTGGTTTGATTTATAGATATCAGTTTTGATCAAATGTGATTAATCTGCAGACTCTGAAGCTCAAGATGGTAAACGCTGATCAAAGCTATGAGAACAGAGGGACTGAGAAAAGATATGGCGCCGCTTTTAGCGTTCTTGTTTTAGTGTGATTAAAATAAGGGTTTAAAGATCAACAGCATCACTAACAATTAGCATTACCAAACTGTCTGGGGGCCACTGCCTCTACCGACGGCTCTCCATGCCCCAAGATTATACCTGAGCACCTACTCGGCAAGTCTGTTTTGCAGCTCTCTCCAGAAGCATCAGCTTTTGACAATTTCCTTTTTGAAACCATGGTAACAAAACCTTTGTTGTGGCCTACAAAAATACAGGAAAAAGACAAGTGAGTAAAGAAGACGCGTCTTTAATTCAGGGTTTTTTGAGCAAATCTAGAATGTATTAGTGAAAAGTGAAGGGAAACGCTCCAGAAACTGGAATTGCTCAAAGAAAAGCAGATTGCCTGGCTAACCAGTATCACACCACATTTTTCTGCTGTACAGGTTAGGATTTCAGAGCTCATCATATTTAAATAGTGTAACACGTCACTTTTTCTAAAATTCAGTTCCTCATAAAACAAGGCTTAGCTTTTCTTTCAGATGCCAGGCAAATGAAATGGCAAGTTAAACTAAGTAACTAAGAGGCCTCAGGTGGTATCCACTGATCTAAACTTGTGATCCTCTCCCCATGCTTAGAGAAAGCTACAAAGGATTAGCAATTTAGTATTCGTGAGCCCAACCATGTTAGCCGACCCCACTTATGTTCCTAACCCAGTACAACCGCAAGAAGAGTTCTGTCAGCACAAACCTCCATCCGACTTGTCCTCTTCTGGTGGGTGGCAGTGATTAAAAGGAAAAAAATAAATCTTGGCTCACCTTTAAAACTTAAAAATTGTTAAAAAAATACGCTCGGTCATCTCACGCTCAATTTCAACTCTTTGGCAGAGGCTGTTAAAACGAGTTACATAAAATACCGGAGTGGAAGCAGAACAATTCCCCAAAACAGCACGATGAGCCTTCAGCGGCTCTTCTGGACCCGAGGAGCGGGCTGGCAGGCCAAAGAAGAGCGCTCACTCCCGGGCAGCCCTCTCTTCATTACACCTGCTCCCAAACGCTTGCGAATTTCCGTGGCGGCCAGCTGACCCCACCCGCGCGTTCGCAGGGCAGTGCGGGGTACACAGGAGCCTCGCCACCCTTACCTTGGTCACACCGCTCTCCTCAGGCGGGACGCCGGCGGCGGGCCGCCGTTCCAGCGGGCAGCCCAGCTTTACAGCTGGTTTTACGCCCTTCGGAACAAACAGCCACCCGAAGGCGCCTCGGAAGCGCCGTCCCAACCCACACCGGCCCCCGGCGCTCCCCCGCGCCGAGGTCCCCTCCGCCTCAGCGCCGAGCCGGGGAGGCGACGGAACCGCCGCTCCCGCTCGAGCTTCCCGCCACCGGCGAGCGATGACTCCCTTCCGGCGGAGGGGGGGGTGGGGGGTGGGGGGCTGGACCCGGACCCGGAAGCGGAAGCGGAGCCGGGGCCTGGGGCGGCCCGGTCCGGTGGCGGCCGGGGCCGGTAGCGTTACCGCCACCGCCACGATGAGCGAGCCCGAGCTGCTGCTGGACTCCAACATCCGGCTGTGGGTGGTGCTGCCCATCGTCTTCATCACCTTCTTCGTGGGCATGATCCGGCACTACGTCTCCATCCTCCTCCAGAGCGACAAGAGGCTCACGCAGGAGCAGGTGTCCGACAGGTCAGGGCCGCCGCCGCCGCCGCCAGGGCCCCCTCGGCCCGCGGCCCCCTCGGCCCGGGCCCCGCCTCAGCCCGGGCCCCCTCGGCCGCGGAGGACGTGGCGCCGCCGCCTCCTCACATCGGCCTG
>JAVKLA010000036.1:8009109-8037207 GCA_034782735.1 Sagittarius serpentarius | reverse complement strand
CCTTGATTCTGAGCCCTTTTTTTCAGGGTGAAATTGCACACCCTCTTCAAAGCAGGAGCTGAGCCCGGTCTAAGACACAGCCTGTTTCTGTTCTTACCAAAATCATCTCCCCTCTGAACAGGAGCCTTAGCTCAGAGATGTTCTTTTCTGCCTCAGAGGCCTCTTTCCTGAATGCTAACAACAGCGCTTCACTGACAACATGACTTGCGTTTCAGGTTATTTTTCCCTGCTTTTTGCAATGGGGAATTTCATTGCGCTTCATGCCCTCGGCGTTCTTGTATGAGCCGTTCCTGCAAGCCTGCACACTGACACAGAATACCCAAACACCTCCGCATCCAAAAGCTGCCACTTTGCTTTCCCTTCTTCCCATGATGGGTTTCATGCCACGCTTTGGAGGTCAGCATTTCATAGTGAAGCTCACCATCTGCTATTCTACATTAAGGCTCTTCTAACCCCCTCTGAGGCTCCAGCTAAGAGCAAGCTCCTCCACTATTGCACTGTAAGCACGACATGAAGACTTCAAACCTTCTTACTGGGGCTTCACAGACCACCTTGACCTGCAAGGTTTTGACAATCCCCCAGATTCCCTGCACGCTCACCAATGCTAAATGCACACAAGCCTGTTGCATTTAACTTCCTGTCTTTTCCAGCCTGCTCTCCTATACGTGTTCAGGTTACCCTGAGGAGGAAATTGCAGCAACTGCAGGACAACTATTTCAGTGGTACAGCCACAAGCAGCCTCGATACCCCCAGAGAAAATGGACAGAAGGAAGGTCAGGACCACCCCCCCCTCCCCGAGATCCGCAGAGGAAGAGGAATGATGAGGAAGCCGTAGCTGAGGCTGCCCAGTGCCACATAAAGGCAAGGATGGGCTTTGCTACAGCACCAGGTATCAGCAATCCAGCGCCGCAGGCAAGAAAAGGCAGCCCTGGAGCGAGTACGAACTCTCAGATGTACGGAGCGAGCTGTGCAGGCAATGGTTGCTTTTCTCCCGGATGCCCATGGGCAGAGCAGGGAGGGGTTGGCTCCGCAGGACTCGCCCTCCCCCAGCCGAAAGAGCTTCTGGAGCACCCAGCCTCCCCACAACCAGGAGCCTCAGGTCACATAATGAAAGCTAAAAATACAACAAAATCCAGTTTCAGTGCAAACCACTCTTTAATTTTCCTCTTTGTACAATAGAGCCAGCCACTTACAAAGTGCTAGTCTAAAAAACAGGCCTGGTATTATAGCACACACACACACCAGCTGAAGCCCATCAGCTCAGAGGCAGAGAAAGTAAGAGCTGGGCCACTTTTTCTGCAGTACAATGGTCTGTTCAGCATCTGAGCATCGGAGGTTTAGCCCCACTGATGCATTTCTCAGTGTCAGCATAGGTAGGGAGGCAAGGAGGAGAATAAAGGCTATTTCAGTTTGATTTTTCTTTTAAAATGGTCTTTTACTCTCCCTTTCCTCTCTTCCCCATTTTGGAATGCCCACATGGTTTTCCTCCAGGGTAAAACAAACAAAAAAATGCTGATCAGAGTAATTCAGTGCAGTGCTAGAGCTTACAAATTGCTTTATGGATGCTCCCCTCAGTAACAAGGAAAAAAACAGAAATACAATATTAAGAGCTGTAAAAATCCCAAACGCCACAACCAGAACAGCAGAAGGAATTAAGCAATTCTGATCTCAAAATTCAAATTTCAGTACTTTAAAAACAAAATTCCGCAGAAGAGGATCACACCACTAGTGTGCCAGCTAGAGGCAGCCCTCCCTCCTCCTCTCCATGGCCTTCCAGTGCCCTGGCTAAGGGGCCGCATGGTGCTGCCCGCCCTTCCCACTGCTCGGAGCCAGAGAAGACGGCGAGTAGCTGGCCAGACTTTTGCTCGGCTGCAGCACAGCAGAGGTGCAGGGACGGGCACACAGCAGTTTCCCACAGGCCTCGTCGCAAAGAGGTGCGGAAAGGGAGCTGAGCTGGTGTATTCGGAGTTAAATGGATGACCACTGTTACGCTGACCATCAGAGAAGGTCATGGTCAGGAACGAAGCCACAGGCACTGTGCGCAGAGGACCGACTGGCTGCAAGCACGCATTTTGGCGGGAAAGCAAGCAGGGCAGTAGCCTCTCTTAGCCTTTTGTTCTGCCAATGCACCTGGCTCCAAGAAGGAAAAACCCTCCTGTTTGGTTCACCCCCTTGAGCTAGATCATTCCCTAAAACACACAGACGAAGGCTCTAGAATTTTCCCCATTTTTCACATGGAAGACCAGTTCTCCACTTACAACTGACCTGATCTAGTGCTCACAGGAGTCCTCATTGAAGAAGAAAGCTGAACTTGAGACCTACAAGTAACACAGACAGTAAAGGAGGACAGAGGGAAGAGCATTTGCCAGTTGCGCCAGAAGGATGGAGCAGAACTACTGAACAGCTATGGCAGAGAGACCTTGGATAGGACTGTCACCCCTGCAGCCTCACACAAGATGATGGAGGATCTAAAGGCCAGTGCTCAAGGGAGGAGGAGAAAGCCTGAAAGACCAGTCCAAAAAATCCAAAAGTTGCAAAATAAAAGGCTGAAAACTCACACAATCCATTGCATTGGGCTGTCATCCTTACAGGTGACAGCTCTGGGGACACAGTGCTGAGCTTTGCTGGAGAAAAAGCTCCAAGAGGTCACATAAACGGTAAAAGGATAAAAATGCTGCCACGGCACGAACCATAGGAGAAATGGTGGAGGCAGAAAAGTGCTTACAGAGCAGCCTGGAAGTGGGGGGGTGCAGGAGACGGATGGAGAGGACAAGAAATAACTGCCAACCTCATGGATGGTATTTGCTCTGCAGAAGAACGGGAGCCCTAAGAGCTCTATCTTGCATCGCTCTGCAGATCAGCCTGCACATACGCAATACCACAGGCAGGTATGATTCACTTCCGGTGAAGCTTCCTACCTTACAGGATTCAGTGTTCACATGAAAAAGGCCGAGTCAAAACTGCCCAGAAGAGCTTCAAAAGCACCAGTGAAAGGACACAAGAAAGAGACACGCTGCTTAGCGAGGGGGCCAAGGTACAATGACAGAGACTGCAACAGACAGGCCAGATGTACAAAAACTTGAAGCGACCTTCCAGAAAGGGTGCAGCAAGCCTCCCTGACACAGGCAGGGCCCAAGAGCAACACCAGAGGGTTGGCAGGAAGCCCCCATGCTGATTCACGGAATCGTACCCACCGTACTCCTCCACAGGCCCCTGCAAGTCTCAGCTGTGACCTGGCCTCCAGCTCAGGCTGGACTCTCCTGACGCCAGCTACAACCCACAGCCCCAGCCCAGCTCAGCCCCAGCCCACCTCAGCCCCGACCCCTGCCTCTAGCCACACAGCTCAGCCAGATTTTAAAAAGAACTTTATTGAAGCTCCAATATATATTATTTTTGGCCTCTAAATACCCAAGTGTCAGCACCTATTCCTGGCTCTCCAGTGCTATTCTGCAACCCCCAGCACTGAATCCTTCAGTGCGAGATTTTCTGCTTGACTCCTACAGAAGGAAGAAAAATTTTCAGACGCCTCAGGCATGGCTTTAGAAGAGCGACCACTAACATGGTGGCCGAGTGCTGGAGGTGATGTTTAGTTGGTATCCATGCCGTCACACTCTTCTTGGGGAGGAGATGGGGCAGTATGTTCCTCGCTGTTTCGGCGCTGATAGAACAGCACATACGCAGCTTTTGTCTACCAAAGAAGAAAACGATCTTAAACAATCCACACAGCTTGTCTGGAAATGCAACACCCAAAGCAGGGAACCACACTTTCAGCACAAACTCAGATTAGCCTCAGGCTAAATACTCACCACTATTTGGTCTTCTGAAGCCACCGATACACTGCTGTCATCAAAGTAGTACCACTTGTCATTCACTTTGTTCTTTGCGTAGGCAGTGTCTGTTAGAAGAAACTGCAGCTCAGTACTGCGGGGAAGACCGGTAGGTAACGCCACGCCAGCTGCACTGCACTAATGAGGCTCAAGACTCAAACGGAGTGTGAACGGGAGGCCAGGAACTAGCTCTGACATTAACTACCCCAAACCTAGTTCACCAACATACACATCTTCTAGAACATATTAGCTGGTCCAGCTAGTTTAGAACCATGTTCCACATACCAGACTCACCCCTGATAGCTGAGATATAGGGCAAAGAAACTTAGAGAAAAAATTACAGTGTTTTGTTCACCCCCCTTAAGCCAGAGCTTTCGCAAACACGCATTTTAAAACTCTGCATTTTCACATTTTTCACATGAAAGAGAAGTTTTCTGTTGACAATGGATCTGATCTAGTGCTTGCAAGAGTCCTCACTCGAGAAGGACGTTGGACTAAAGTCCTGCAAAGTCTCTTCCAATGGTGACTTCTGCAACTATGATCTCCACTCTCAAAACAAGCCCCCCTTCAGCTAATGCTGTGACATACCCTATGAGTTAAGCAGATACACTGTCAAATGGGAGTCCATCATCCTCTCATAGTAAAATGCTTCTGGGTGGTTCTAGAAGTGTCACCTACAGCATGGATCTGCACAGACACCTGATACAGGGAACTCCACCTACAGATGCATTTTGTCTATGCTGCAACAAAACCAGTGACAGAAAATACAGACTTGTCGTCTATCAAGACTTGTCATATATAAGAAAGGGTTTCTTTCTCCTGATGGCATGATATTTTCCCTGCTATGTGAGCCCTTGTCAGTGCAAAGGTGGAGACATTCTATTCATTCCATTGCAAGCTAGTGTCAGCTCTGCAACCAAGAGGTCCCAAGAACTACACACTTGTTTGTGGTTTCTTTTAGAAAAAGTCTGGGACAAAGGAAAATTAAAAAACAAAAAGTGCTTTAAACTGCCATTGCAGCAAACACAATTCAGGATAGGAAATGCAGAAAGGCATCAGACTCAGCTTCACGACAAAGGTATGCCTTCTGCTCTGTCTTCCTGGCCTACAGGTGACTGCTGCTCTTCAGACTTTGTCTCACCACCACTGAGGGAACCTGGCAAGCTCCTGCTTGGCTGGCTTGACTGCTGGCAATCTCTGCTCTTCAGCTGTGATGCTGCATCCACACTGGACAAGCAGC
The DNA here is from genome assembly GCA_034782735.1 of Sagittarius serpentarius. NCBI lineage: Eukaryota > Metazoa > Chordata > Aves > Accipitriformes > Sagittariidae > Sagittarius > Sagittarius serpentarius. The sequence continues at coordinate 8,032,140 of JAVKLA010000036.1, read as the reverse complement.
TGCCCTGGCGTGCTGCAGGGCAAGATGAGTCTTGGAGCTGAACTGATAGCTTATGCTGAAGACTCTCCCCAGCACTCTCCACTAAGAAGCTCCTTTCCACAGTTTCCTGTTTGGCACTGAAAAATTTTTACTCCACTCATAAATTGGGCAACACCATCACACACTCTAACGACTACTAACCAAGGTCCCACAGGCATCAGTCAGTCCTCAGGCAGCTGCAAACTACACAAACCGGCTAGCTGCTCTGCAAATCCTAATAGGAGGGACATTACCTTCCAAATATGATATCCACCTGCATACAGAACACAGGTTAAGCTTTGGACTAGACACCCTTGGTGAGGGCTGCTGCAGGTCTCCAATGCACAAAGCCCTCCCACGACTCCTCTGCCTGTCTTTCCTTGCGCACAAAGGACACAGAAGCAGTTACTCACAGTGGCCTACTCCCATGGCTCCATAGTGATTGGAAACTGCAATGAGGTCATACACATATGAGCCTGCTCTTGGGTCGCAGACAAACTCGGACATGTTTAAACCCCTGGAAGGAAATCCAAAAGTATCAGTACACCCATAACCAGCACTTTTTAGAAAGTGATGCATGACACCCGCAAAGCTCTGCAGGCAGGCAGCCAGCATTGGTGGAGAAGTGCTGTACCCTGCTGCTCAACGGCCAGATGTTATTAGCATAAAGACCAGATCTATTACCCCTTCCACACAGGGCAGGTCCTGGTAAACATATCAAGTGCTGCCAAGGGATTTAGAGGGAGGTGATGAATAAAAGACAGTTCAGAGTGTCCCTGTGTAGGCATGACAAGTGAGACAGGAGTAGTAAGGAACACGCTTCAGTCCTGCAGCAGGATGCTGACAAGCAGAAGCAGAGGAACGAGGCAGGCTCTCATCTTGCACTTGTGCAATTCTCAGTACTACAAGTGCAGCAGAATCATGTGGTTTTAACCTAATTTCAGAAGAAACAGTACTTGTTAGTAGCTAGTGTTCTTTGAGATGTGTAGAACTGATTATTAACAAAAACAAAACAAAAAAAACCCCAACCAACTCAACTCATGTCTGCTGTCTTGCAGTTCAAACCCAGAAGACAGAGCTGTTCCAGTTACAGCTTTAATAACAAGCCCACCCAACAGTAACATCAGAAGTATATTTCTCTTGACCAGCTTCTTCAAGCTTTTCCTTGCTTGAGGGAAGAATCCTACCTGATAGGGAATTCCACAACAGTGTCAAGTTTATCCCTCCAGTATCTGCTGTACGAGAAGCGTTTTAAATGCACTACCAAGATCCTGGGCAAAGACCACAAGTCAAACTTCTTTGTGGCCTGTTGATGTTTCTTACAGTTGGGGCAGTACCTGAGGAAGGTGTAAAACAAACAAGGAAATTAATGACTACGTTAAAAGAAAAGCTTCTGGTCTTCCATTAGAAGATGCCTCAATAGCGCAGTATAGTCCCTGCCTTGCAGAAGGCATTTAGGCTGTGGAATATGCAGGTTCCTCGGAGGTTTCCAACCTGCAACTTGCTTTCACTTTATAGGCAAAATGTCCCATGGCACGTGCATTCACTGAACATTGTACACAGATTAATTTTTCTTTTGTAAATTAAAAGAAAAGGTTTCAAGGTCCCAGTACTTCTTTATTATCTACTGATGCAGCTCAAAACAGGTAACAGCTGCAAACATATCTATAGCATGTAATTGGAAATTAATAAAAAAATCACCTACTACATGATAAGTTATTTTCTTAGACAGCTAGCAAACAACCTCCAAAGATCTTCTGCACACACAGTAATCACATTTTGGTCACTTAGGATCTGCTGTACCTAGCCCCTCTAGACTACAGATTTTTGGTAGTTAGGAGTGGGTCAGGACTGGTTCAAGCTAGAAATAATACAGGATTAAACCGTAAGATAGCCACATACTTTCACTCTTCATTACCACAACTGCTTCCTCTGACACTGTCTGGAAGACAGTCTGGAATTAAAAATAGCCTGATCTTTGGAAGCTACATGCCCCCTGCCACTTTTTATTTTTTTAAATAAAGACAGGAAACAAATGCTTTTTATTAACCCACGTCTGCAGCCTGTTGAGTCAATGACTTAACACAGAACTGATAGACCTCTCACAGATGAAGACAAAAGGACAGATCTGGGAAATTATCAGCATCCTATGACAAATAATGCGAACTCAAATAGTTACGGCATTTTATGATAAACATGGCAGGCAGGCAGAGGCCCTTACCATGGGTCATGTTCACCAAGCGTTTCCATAGTAGTAAAGAGCTCTATGCAGTCTCTGAGGGCTACCACAGCCTTCTTCTTCTGTGGTTGTAACATACTTCCATGTTTTTCAAATGCCTAGTGAAAGAGATGCACGCTTTATTCAATTCCATGTAGTCTTTAATCGTTGACAGCATGAAAAGGAACATGCTCACCTTCACCATGCTGCCTATTTCTGCCTCACCTTCCCCACTCACACAATCATCTCAAGCTTCCAGCCTCTCCTTTCTTGTGTTACGAACAGTCCATAAGAGAAAATATATGTCCTTACTTCAAAGTTGGTGGGTTTGGGGTTTTTTTTGCAAAAGAGTAACAACAGGTTATTCTGTTACATAACATGATCCAGCAGAACTCTCACAGAAAGAACACTGAGCTTTCTACTAGACATTATGAATTTGGTTTCAGGTTTCTTTCGAGTTCTGGGGGTTTGTTCTGTTTGTTGAGTAGCCTATGAACTAGACTACTTGGTTTTGAAACTAAAACATCTGCTTTTCAGAACACACTGGAAACAGATCAGCAATTATATATAGATCTATAGACCTTACCACTGAAAGATTTTAAGTAAACATATCTCATGCTGGTGACTCCAATTTTTATGAAGGGAGCTACACCTACATTTCACCAGTTACTGTCATCTTTTAAGTACAATGCAAGTTTACATATAGATTATTTATGAAAAGAGCATACTACAACCTGTGCCTCCTGTTCATCAAAAAGTAGCCTCCGTGTATCAGAATCCCAGTCAATAGCAAGCGCAGAAAAAGCTACAAGAAAGAAGAAACATTTATTGCAAAGGTGTAAGGAGAAGGAAGAAAAAAAGATAGTAAGACAATTACCATTCAGTTTTAAGATTTTTCCTTCTACAATGGAGTTTATCTCAGAAGTCCCAGAGGAATTCACGAGGCTAAAAGTGAAATGCTGCTTCTTGCAAGGCTCCAGGTCTCTTGCTGACTCGATCTGCATACAACCCTCAGAGTGGCAGGGATCAACTTCTGCCAGCTTTTCCTTGCCTTCCTGTCCGCCATCCTGATGCTCCATCTCTTCAATGTCACCTGGCAAAATTTAAAACAAGCACAATATTGAAGAGCTTCAGTGAAAGTTTAGACTGACACCTCACACGGACAGCTGTTTGCATGAGCCTGTTATGACACACACTGATCACTCAGAAAGTAAAGACAAGACACACAGAAAAAGAAATCTGTGCTTGCTAACCACTACATCTGAAGTTGTATTTTTTCCTTTAGCAGAAGCCAGGTAATGTGCTGGGTTTTATAACCTAGTATCATGATGGAGAGTGCTCAGTTCACAGTGGGTTAACAAACACACCTTCTCATAGCACACCCTAATCAACATCCCAAGAGAGAATTAGCAAGGTTGCAGTGGTCTTTACAGAAGGGAATATGTAAGTCTCCGTTCTTTGGGAAAAATGGGCAGATTTTTTTCCCCATTTAAAATTTCCCATTTAACTTATTGCAGTTGTTACTCTCACAGCAGCACAAATGAATCATTTCAAAGAGGAAAGGGAAACATGCATTTGCCATCAGTGTTAAAAGCTTCCTTGTAAGAATCTAACCTAGGAATGAGACCTCATGATTCTAGGTCCTCAAATAGAAAATACCATTTCCATTTCCAGAACTTGTCTTTGTGACCTAATGAGCCAGTTTTCATCACCAAAGAGCATATCAGGAAAGGAGTTGCTTCTGGAAGGAGGTACCTGAACATCTAGGGAAGCAAGGACTTCCCTAACATTAGTCAAGATAAATGCACACCACACCTTGTTCTCCTGCTCCTGCTTACGTACATCTGATCTCCCTTGGAAGGACAATGGTCTACAAGATTTCTCACCACACCATGCAGAAGTCCTACGCAATAGCATGATTTAATCATTGTGAAAAAACAAACTGCTAGAGCTTAAGCCAAATATACACAGCACAAACCAAATGCTAATAAAAAAAGCTTTAAGTGCTGAAAAGCTTGCAGCCAATTTTCAAAGGACTTTACCTTCAACCACACCATTAGAGCCATTGCAGGTTCCTTTGTCTGGGCAGTGTGTAGGGTATTCTTCTGCCAAAGGGAGTTTCACATAGCGGCTAAAGAGAGAGAATATGTTTATCACAGTCATACTGAAGCTGTACATCAGAACAACAGCACCTGTCTCCATCATCAGTTCTTGCTGCCTAACCCCCATCAGCAAACCAGAACACATCCAGTACAGCACCATTTACAGGCCAAGAGTCAAACAATAATTCAGTAAGTCTCTGTTCTTGCTTGTTCAAGTTTTACTGACAGTAGATGGAAAAAGCAAAAGTTATGGTAGCCCCATCTGAAAGCCCTGAAAACATGGCCTGAGTTCTGCTCCTGACCTATTTTGCAACACCAAGCAGATAGCTCCCCTTGTGACTGCCACCAGCATTATCTCACAGCCTGCTTTTACAGAGGCCAAGAAAACAGGACCTTGAAATGTCCCTGGGGCCTCCAGACACTAATGCAATTGCAAATCCCGGTTTATACACCACACACAAATCAAAGAAAATTCTTCCCACTAACAAGGATGCAGTAATCCTATTACAGTGTAACTGAGTAAGCGACCACTAGAACTTTGCGTAAGATCCAAAGGTACAGACACGACTTACCTGATCTGCTCCAAAACCACACTGTACAAGTGATCCACAGTGAGCTTGTGTTTCGGCACAGATATCAATAGTGGCTGACCAAAGAGTACGGTTCCTGAAGTATTGCTGGATTGCCTCATTGTCTTTTCCCGAAAGTAAACAGAGAGAGTAACATACTCCGAGCCATCCTCACTTGGCTTGCAAACTTCGTATCTGTTTGAAAGACAGGTATTTCCACAGGTTATTTCCACTGCCAAGAAGCACAGCAGGTAGAACCAATATGAACTCAGTCCAACAAGTCTCTCCACCAGGTCCTCCTGAGAAGGACAAAAAGGGTTGTACTCTCTCTTCATGCTACAGAGCAGTTTCCTGAACACTTCCCATGGCTCACAATGGCACAGGATACATACCTACCACCAACTCGACTGCCGCCTTCCCTCTGCCTTTATTTCTAATTCACGTCTCTATTGCCACTCACCTCTCAAAAGACATTAACCTGACAACTACATGTTGCTTCAACCAGATCACGACGTCAGTGAAAAATACTAAATGCATTTTGAAATCCCTCAGACAGTGTTTGTTCCCTCTGGAGAAAGAAACCCTCTTGATACCTTGGGTCTTGTATTCTCCCAGCCTCTTGCACAGTTAATGGCCTGAGCTCACATCACTGAGCAGCCAACGTTTCAGAAAACCAAGAGTTTGGAAACATCTGCTTCACAGAAAAATCCAAGGACAGTAAACACACAAGGAAAAACATTCTGGAAGAAAATAAACAGCTCTGGAGAACAGTGAGGAAACTGAGACACAGATTGTGCTACTGGGCAAAACAGCAAATGAGGTATTTGCAGATGTCAGTCAAAAGAAATCACATGGTCCAACACTATCATATTGTTCGCTTCAGGACTATTCATTACAAAAGATTCATTTTCAGGAATGCCAAATCACACTGCTCTTTAATTTGGTGAGTCACCTGTCCCAGACTTATCTTAAAACTGAAAGAGAAAGGAAGATTTCATGAAAGATGCCACCACGCATAACGACCAAGACCACAATCACATATCTGAACACACCAACTCTTAACAGCTCTCTTATATTAGACAAGCCACTTCCCTTCTCTCAAGAGCCAAGAAAAATTTTTTTATTCCTGTGTTCGAAATGCCCTTGTAGAGGGAGGAGAACAAATTTCAGAGTTGTAGCTCTGCTTCATCCTACTTAAACAAAAAGGGATACCAGCCTGGGGCTTGCACTGAGTCAGACAAGTACATGAAGAAGAATACCCTTCCAGAGTCCCAGCCCAGCCCAGCAAGAGCATTAGAGACCAGAGTCAGCATAAGACAGTCTAATGCAAATGGCTGTTGAGGTTTTCTAGGCTGTCAATGCTATTCAGCTGGATATAGTTCACACCTTCTAAAGTCTCCCGAGAAATAGCACCACAAAGAGGTGAATTATTTTACTTAGCACTGTTTGGGTAACAAAAGACCATACTCAGTCCCAGATTATCATCTATGATTAACTCCAGGTCCTATGAGACCCTTAAACTGGACTCCTACAAAACAGATCAATACACGACATGCACGCATTCCTCAACATTCTTGTGACTGCCTCTCACACCACCTACACTGCGCTCTGCAAGCATTAATAATGTAGCCCCCATTTATACTCCACCCTCATGCACCTGAATGAAGCCCTGCCCATGCAACGGAACAGATGGGACAGAAAGAAAAAGCTAAGTATTACCCATACGCAGGCGTCATCCATCACAAACAGCCAGCATGCTGTACCCCTATAACACTGCAAAAGAGCGTCTTGCACACTTCTCACTGAAACACAACAAATTTGGTTACTCAAGTGCCCCTCTACCCACTCCACCTCAGAACAGCTTTTACATACTAGTATTAGAGGCAGACATATCAGAATCAGGATCTGTCATTTTCTCAATCTCTTGAGAAACAGCCATCCCTTCTAAAAAAATAAATCTACGATAAAATACTTCATCTGTAGTTTAAGGAAGGCTATAGAGCTGATACTGGCAATTACTGGACAATACATTGAAATTCTCTTACAACTTAACTGAAATAATAGAACATAAAGATGATGCTACACCGGACTACACAACATGGTTTTAGAAGTCAGAATCATTAGCTCAGCTGCTACCACACTGCTGGGTATTGGCTGATTGCCTTTATAATTCATGACAACTCTGGAAAGTGTCTGAAAACTGCTAAGCAATAGGGTAGGACTTGCCCAGTCTTCATCAGCACTATGAAAGCTTCAGGTCTGTGGTTATAATTCAGAAAGGAGGCAGTGAGCAATGAAGTAGGTAACTTTTGTTCCCTTGCAAACTAAAGTTAAGCAAGTGCACAGGAGCATGAAAAGCTGCAGAAAGACAAGGCAGAGCTACATGAAAGGGCACTGAATGCAAAACATACTCTGAACTAAACATCAGGCTAACATATATGTTGTATGTTACTGAAACATTCCCTCCCAGGCGCTGGGATCTATAATATTAATTCCAGCTGGAAAACACTCTGTGGATCACAAGTCAGTCTACAGCAACAACAACAACAAAAGAAGTATATTTTGTAAGAGACAGAGAAGGCTAGAAAAAAATGCCACTGCAGAAGCTGACAAACAGAGCCATCTGAACAGGATTACTACTGCACACCAACCCAGAGATGCTGCTGTGAAATTACAACAGGTTCAAAAGTTGACAATAAGAATGAACAGAGGACTGGAAAAAACCTGGGTGAAAATGCTGCACATATTCTTATCTCTTCTAGGAGGTGGAAATACTCTTGATCTGTTTACTTTCTTTCATAATACCAGAACACATACAAACAAGTAAATTAGGAGATAAGAAACTGCAAATGTAACTTTTTAAGACCACAGGTAGTTTGCCCTGTAGAAGCTGGTCACAGGATTTTGCCAGTCTTACAGAGGAGCAAGATTAAAAAGGATGAGGGAATTCAACCAGCAAGATTTTTACAAAGCTTAAAAAATACAAGCTCATTTTGGAAAGGACACAAACCCTCAATTCAAACAAGAAAACACCGATTTCAGCAAGTGAGAACAAACTTCCTAGGTCAGTCTGCTACAAGAGCTCACACATCTCAAACATTTCATATAAAACTACTGGACTAGCTGGTTTGCTGACCTAACTCAGTTCAGTAACTTGTAGCCTCAGTCACGTTAACAAACCTGACATTTCTGCAGCCAGTCATGGTTTTTCAAGACCATGAACTCATCTAAACGTAATACACAGCATGTTGTAAGAGAAGGCAGAAAACATGGTATGTATGGCAAACTAAACACATCTTATTCAAATATGCACACTTTTATAGGTTAAAGGTGACCTGCAAATCAATTTGTGAAACTTTTATCAATGTAAACAATACATATTATATTATATGCCCCATTAGCCAGGCTAAGAGAACAGAGGTATCTAGTTTATCCATCAAAGCATTTTTCTTCTCAGGCCTTAAGAACTAAGAAGAAATACTAAGAGTGATACCCTTGGAATGGGCTGTGGAGTTTGTTTTCAAGTGGCACTTACCTGACCCCTTGTAGGCCGGCTCCAAGCTCCAGCAGGATCCCTGGGTGATGTGATATCACCAGCATGGTGCATGCGTGGGTGTTACATTGGAGCAGGAGCCGGAGGTCCTAGTGGGGCTGGACTTCACAGAACCTAAGAAAAAGAAATAGTAAGCATTTTGGTTATGTGCTGAATGCTGTTCTCTGCTTAGCCTGGAGAATGAGAGCATTCAGCACAAACACTGAACTAATGTTGTCAAATTGATTTGCAGACCACCTTTACATAAGTGACTTTCTGACCATTTGCCACAGATCTCCCTGTCCTTTCACAGGAACAACATGCCTCAAGAGAAACATTTACAACGCTGTGAGAAACGGGCTAGTCCCGCCATTCTTTGGCTGCACTGCCCCTACCATTGTGCCAGCAATCTTGCTTCAAGTCTTATATCAAACCCCTCTATTTCTGCAAGCATCTCACCTCTTCTCAGATGCTAAATATTAACACATCTTGCATCAGGACTACCCTACGTTTCCAAGCTTGTCATGATAAGAAAGAAATGAGTGCAAAGCCTCGTGAAAGAACAGGTTCGGAGAATTCTAGCCCCAAATTCTCCTCCCCTTTCAGGTGATCTGGAGAAGAAAATGTATAGTTTTGTCCTTTTGTGGAAAAGGAGCCAGGTTCATTTTAGAATGCATCGGAGAATTACTTAAAGTCACTTAAATATCAAGAAACCCAGTAACATTTGTATTTCTTCTTTTTGAAGTTTTAGTATCAGAGAGCACAACAGGTAAGGTAATACACCACAAGAATTGATGAGCCAGAAACTGAGCCGCTGAAAGGGAAAATATATCTTAGCCATACAGGGCAGATTATTTTTCCAAAATTACTGTCCATTCAGCTTAAATCCCAAATGGAGTCGAATTCTCACCCCCCCACCCCTCCCAAGATTCAGCACCTCCCACCACTTTAGGGGGACATGAAAATTCACAATGCATGTCTCAAGATGTCCAAGGTGCCCTCCAAAAATCACACAAAGCTGAACATGTCTTCTGTCATATCCCTATGGTAAAACCAGGAAAAAAAATACAGCTTTTCCGACCACTGAAATTGTCTAAAAAAGGTGCAAGCTCAATATTCTATATATCCCATATAATGCACATTTCACAAATATTCATCTACGGTCTGGACTGCAATATCTGTGCTTGCAGACCATGTCCTCTGTCAAGCAAACATAAGAAAGACAATAAAGCACATTCCAGCTACGCTACTCCTACTGCAACGTATTGTGTGAGTTCCTGCTCAGTGACATTTACAACTGAAGCATTTAATGGAAATTGATATTCTGCTCAGTAACCAATACAGAAGCCTAAATCCAAAGTTGAGACTTAAGAGTCATTGGTGTCAAAAGCAAGACAACAGCACAAAAGTACAGCTTTCCCCCCCCCCCCTTAAAATTGCACCCCTGCTGGGGCACAGATCTTCTACAGTATTAGATTCTTCCTTGAATTTTGAATTTAGACGTGTGTTGCTAGCTGGCTAGCGCACAATACTCTAAAATCAGAAGTCTGTCGAACCAATGGGGATATTGTTGTCATATGCAGACCCAGGTCTGGCTACTGCTTTCAGCAAAGCAAATGTGAAGAAATACTGCACAAGACTGACCATTTTAATGTAAATTTTTCAGTCCTGAGACAACTTAAGGTGATGCTAAGAAATGTACCTAAGGCAGGAACTGCCAGTTTAAGTTACTGCAAGACCCTAAAGCTTCAGAACCATTGAAACAACCGATTTGTTACAGACAGTCACCCACATAATCACAGGTGGAAGATCTGCTGGACTCTGCACAAAGTCCTGTTTAGAGGGGGACAAGAAAAGCAAGGAACAAAGGGACAATTTGATGGCAGCTGCTCATGAAATCAGAGCCCGGGGCCTTGTAGCTCCCCCTATCACTACACACTCATTCTTTGCATTCTCAGACTCTGGCAAACAACCACAGACAATTATTAACACAACCTTGGTTTGCTTCTGCCTGTGGAAGGGAGGAGTACTTTTCAGGTGAGGAAACTGTTACGCTGTTAAAAAGATGATTTAAACCCTAGCACAAGGTATGGAAGGGTGCTGTCTTCATTTTATCACAGCTTCTCTCATAATTCTCTCAGTATGGCTATCAGGAAGGAACAAATGGAAAGACCTGTGAGCACACCCAAATTCAAAGACTGGGCAGAAAAATCCCTCAGGAAGACACCGCAAAAATCAATAGGGCCCACTCAGCAGTCTGCAATTTTAAAATATGAGTTTGGGGAATGTGCACGTGAGAAACCTCTTTCTAAATAAGCTGCTGATTTAACTCTGTTTTGAATTGCTTACTTCTTTGCACTTTATTTTCTAACCAGTGAAAGAAACTTTGCGTCTAACTTCAATTATTTAAAACCAGTAATGAGACGTACACGTTACAGTATGCCAACAAGGAAGTCTTGTCACCGGACATTACCAGAACACAAGAACAGATGATCAGTATATAAAAGGGACAGGATCAATAAACAATGAATTAGGAAAGAATTCAAGTACATGAGACAATGAGTATCATGCTAATTTAAATACAAGAGATGTTTTGAGTCTACAAAACATCTCTTATTTAAATCAAGTTATTAACTAATGGTCCTCAGTCATATCCCAGGTCGCATATTATATGTCAACTTAAAAGACATCTAGGTTAACATTTAGTACCTAAGAACACACCCTGCAAAAGGTACCATGATTACCAGATACCCCTTCTCCAGTTTGTTTTTCCCACCTAATAGCTGACATATCTCTCACTTAGCTTTGCTGCACTGTGAGCACAATAGCCTGAAATGATGCACTTTTCCTATTTGATTTGTAACATGAATAATGGTATTAAAAAGCTCATTTTTTCTGTAACTTCTAGTCTCCTAGAATAAAAGCTGGTATGTTTTAGTCTTAGTACACAAGACAATTAAGTGATTCAAACAAATCTTAGGGAAAATTGTGTTTTCAAACCATGGTAGGCAAGCAGCTTCCAGAGGGTTTCTTCCTTGCTTACAAATCAATTGCTATCTTGTCAGCTCAACTTAACGCTTCAGTAAGCTGTCTTAGAAGTTTACTTTCTGGCAATATCCAGCATAAATGTAGTGCAAATAAACTTTTGATGGGTTAGCATGATTTACTGAATCTTTTTTAGGTTGTTATTTCAGTTGTGAATTTTGGGTGAAAATATGATCACTGTAAAACATTACACAGTTATACTTTCTAATAAAAGGCAGCTGGTTCCCCTTCACTAATCAATACAAAGATAATTTTCTTTCAGGAACAGAAGAGAGATACATTACTCAGTGTAACTAGTGATAAACCCCACAACCACATCACTAGTCAGCACAAGAGGACCTTTTCCAAGCTGAACATTTTGTGGACTATGTAGGCATACAGAGCCATCCTTTAAGGCATAAGAAGCAAGTCTCTTCCTGTCACTTCTCTAAAGAATTGGCCTTAATTTACAACCAAAAGAACAAAATGCTTTTTAGTGGGCACTCTTCTTCATTGACTTTGCGGAAATAAATGTTTCTCAACTATACATTATTTCAATTACCTATTTTTAGTTTCAAGTGGAATCAAGTTTGTTCTTTAAAGGTGGAAGATTCTGAAAGACTTAAGATTTTTTTGCAATATTTTTTATTCCTCCATTTAATAAACAGCAAGATATTCACCTGTAATCTAAGAAGGTAAGAAAGTTGCTGGGATATCAGAAACTCCTGAAGTTACCAGCAGCAGCAGCAATCTGAATGTCTGACCACCACGTTGCCACATTCTGTAGCCATGTGTCACACAGCATCTTCAGGAAGGCAGCAAGCCCTGATCTGACATGTTACTTTTGATAACTTCTGCCAGAAATCTAACAGCTTGAGGAGCACTTGAAAAGTTTCTGTTTAATCTGCCCCTGCCCCACTCCTGAGCCGCTTCCACACGAACACCAGGACAGCTGTGTCTAGAGCAACACAGCACTCCACACCGGACAAGAGAACGGTTATTTTAACACTTCCCTGTATCCTGGCCCAGGTGATCTTCTAGTTCCACAGTTACACCAACGCAGCTAAGGTGCAGGAACGAATGTTGAGTGTTACTCAACCAGCACTTAGGATAAGCAAAAGCTATGTTTTCATGCCAGAAACATAAAAAGTAGGAAATTTTAGTAACACTAAACCAGTGAGGCTAGAAGGAACAAGTCAACCAGAGAACACAGGAGGAATGAACGGGGCTGCTCCTGCTCTGGTTTTAGAGAAGAGGCCCACAAAGAAAGTGTGCATGGCAGTGCCTGTTTCCAGCCCCACGGTGGGTAGCAGTGGTAGGTGCAAGTCAGAGCAGCATTTGCTTCTCATCAAAAAGAGCAAGCAGGCAATCCAAGAGAAGTCCCAGCACTGAAGGAAAACATACAAGGGCCAGTATGACAGCCAGAAGTGCCGGGGTGGGGTTCTGTGCAGGAGTCCTCTCTAGCAGGTATCAAATCATCCTTTCTGCAAGAAGCAGAAGGCAGAGATGCACCTCCATGGCTACAAGTACATTCCCCAATGTAAAACAAGTTTTGAAGCCAGCAGGACAAAAATATTCACACTACTTTGGAAGTTATGCACTTTTTTAGCAATGATAACAAACAGATAATATTACCCCTCCAAAAGAAACTCAGGTAATTCTCACAGTCTTAAACGTTAAGATTTAGAAAGCCTGAAAAAACTTATACAGGACAGTTTCAACTTAGTGAAGAGTTTTAATTGACAGAGATCTGAAGGACTCCTCAAACCATGAGCTAAACATAAAGAAAAAATTAAAACATTTCCTGCAAGGAAAAACTAAAGAAAATCATAATTTCTTAGAAAGATACTAGAAACACGTAACACATGGAGTACCAAAAAAAAAAAAAAAAAGCCTTCAGCATACCCTTAATGTCAGCAGTTTGCAAGAGCCCAATACCAAAAACCTACCACAGCTAGTCTTAAATCCAACTGAGTCCTTTCAGTGACAATTTTCATAGTTTCTGCCAGTACCACTACACTCTCACAGCCTGCTCACTTCAGGCTCTACAAGCAAGTAACAGCAAAAGAATCACTAAATTCCTAAAGAATCACTCAAACCTGCAGTTCAGAAATCCCAAGTTGAAGACTCACCCTGATCGCTCCCTCCTTGTACTGATCTTAACACAAAACTGGTGTACTGTCAATCCCTCCTTTCACACCTGCTTCAGCAGATACAAGACCTTAATAAATGGAAACAGGGTGGAATTTAAGAACCTTCACACTACTATTACTATTTCTTGAATGATTTATTTAAATCTTAGAACACCTAAGAGCAGACTTTTCATAACCAGACAAGGTAAGCAGATTGTCCACAATAAAAGTAATTATGCATTTGCCTTTAAATAAGAAGTTTTGCTCTTTATGAACCAGTGTTTCTCTGTTGCATTTTTGAGATAAGACTCCCTTTCAATAAAAAGAATGCTGGTTTTAGCTGTAGGTTAGAATATTACTTTACATATCTTTTTCCTGGCAGCATCACCCATTAAAGGGAGTTCCTATGAGCAGCTTTCTCCTAATTCTTGCCCTGGTGCCTGGCTGCTTGCTCTTGCCCCATAGTGCTGAAAACATCTTAGAGGGTGTACACAGAAAAACAGGATTAGCAAAACTTCCTCCTGCTACCTCTCCTCTTCCTTGGAGGGTTATTTTTAACCCAGGTCAGTTCACTCACTATGACTATGACTCACAGCATCACCTCATTTACAGTTGCGCCTGCACATAAAAGGAAGTGGTGACCGCAAAGGAGCTGCAGTTCAGCTAAGGCTTCCCCCACCCCCCCGCAGACCTGATTCAGACATAGCTGTTTTGTGTGGAGGGATACGCAACATATTACGCTTGCAGGAAAGAGGGTTTTTTTGTAATTACCATTGTAATATCACACTGCTTGTTTTTTCAGTGTTTTACTAGCTTTGGAGACAGACTTACTTACAATCTAACACTTTACAATAGCCTCACAAAATGGATTTCACAGAAGCCAAACATCCTTCCTAGGCATCCTAACTGGCCACACCTTTAGGTGCAATTGAAGAAAACAACAACATGACAAGAACTTTCAGAAAAACTCAGACATTACATCTCAACAATGAGGTCATGACAGAACAGCACCAAGCAGTATGTCACAGCATCCCACTCAGTGAAAGGTACATGCTGCACCAGAGTGTATTAGTGTAGGACTTCACATTGGCACAACAACTTTACAGAAGTAACATCCTTGCACTGGAATATTCTCACGTGAGGAAGACTGGACTTGTGATGAAGGGCTGGATTTGACCTCACAAGCCCCAGGTTCAGTTGCGAGCCTCAAAGTCCATTTTGCACTTCATGTGCAGTATTTTTCATTTGCCAGCTGCAATAGAGGAACACAACTTTTGCTCTCCTCACCAGATTTCACAGACGACTGGAGACATCTCATCCACCACGCATATGTAGAACGTCAAGCACAACCAAATCCTCAGCTTCACTGAAGTCCCTCACAACCACGGTTAAGATAAAAAATAGCCTAAGCGCCAGTCAAGAGTCTATCAAGAATCCCCAGTCATGGTTAGCTGGGTGCTGTTAACAACTATGATGGTTTTTGGAAAGGCAGAGTACAACAGCTTAGACTTCATGCTATCCTAATAACAGCTCCAAGGCTTTTGGCTGATTTGGAGCTTAAGAACTGTAAGCTTGAGCTTGCCTAAAATGCCAGTGAAAGCATAACTGTAATCCAGACATAGATTATCATCTCTGAAATAGGCTTGTAGAAAGTTCCAAACTGCAGAACACAGACCAAACAAAAAGTTCATTATTACCCAGGGCCATGACTTCCTTTGTGTTAGGAAAACACCTACTAAATACTGCACATGCCGATCTGCTGCTAGAAGTGCTGCATTACTGGTAAGTCATGCAAAAGGTCTACAGGAAGGCTTAGGTTTTGGGGCGGGGGGGGGAAGTTTGGGTTTTATATCCTGAAACCAAAGCAAATGTTTTGTAGTATTCTTCACATCACGGCATCTTCCCACTCTACTCACACAAAGATGTCGTCTTTTGGCATGATATGATTTAAACCTTCATCCATTTGGAAGATTTTGTGGAATCGATGATTATACACGTCTGTCACCACCATCTAGAACAGCAAGTGATATTTGCAAAAAAATTATAATAAAAGCTTACAAAAATTTAGGCAAACTAACTTTAAATTCAAGCAACAGTTTATTCCTATTCTTTATCAGAATTTTCAGCACACCAACATCAACCCTGTTTTCTATAATAGCACCCAGCAGCTAATCAGCTGTATTTGTTAAGTTCGATCAGAAAAATGAAGCAAGTTAACACTGATTTTACAGAGGTACTGAGGAGATGCGATTCCAACAGCTGCAAGTCAGCCTGGTGGAAACAACAGCACAGATTCCAACATCAAAGTGGCAACAGGCTAGGATTTCAGGCACAGATCAGCCACATCTATAATTAACTGAAATAAACTGAAGTGCTACACTGCCATCCTGAAAATACCCCACCAAAACTACAAAACCATTCCCTCTGGAAAAGCTCACCTGATCCCTTTGTTATTAAAAGGATGTCCAAGAAGAGGTGGACCCAAAACACTGAACACCTCTCGATACTAAGAAACTACACTATCAGAAATGCTGGGGGTGGGGGCTAGCTTTCTGCCCCTTCTCTCTACTGCAATGGAAGTATCAGAACAAACACAGATTGTTTCATGCATGTTTTTCTTTTACAATCAAAGAACAGCATTCAAACTTGTTAGGGTTTTGTCACTATTCCATTAAGTTCAGCTTATCACCCATCTAAAAAGCTAAGCTACCAAAATGCTTCAAGAACAACAAACATTTATCAAAATTACTGTGCTGCATTTATCCTTACATTTTCTGCAGGAACACCAGAGAGTTTGGAGAGTGATTCACACAGATCTGAGATGGCCCCCATCATCGGCACCACAACCCGGTACTAGAAACAAAGATAACATCATGCTTACACCAGGCAAAATAAATGCATGCAAGGCAGAGAGCAAGAAAACGGAAATAAACCCTTTAATTCACAGGAGTTCTGTTGAAGTTAAGGTCACAGCCACACACTTCAAAGTCTTCTGGATCTCAGCTCTACCTTACAAAGCAGGGATATGGAGGGAATGAAAGAGCCTTAAACAGCTGGCCTTCTGCTTTGATCAGGCTCTGCAGTAGTAAAACCCACCAAAATAAATAAATAAATAAATAAATCACCAGACACAGCAGCTTGCTCAGAACATAAAATTGCTGCTTCTTTATGTGATAAAAACCATCCTAGAGCCATTCTCCCCAGTGCCTCTGGAGGTCAAGTCAGAAGTCTTGACAGACGGGAAGGCAAACGTGCGTGTGGACTGCATATGAGGATGGACCCTCCTGAGCAGATCAGACCACTTAAACCTTCATCTGATAGGCATTGTCATCAATACAGGCTGTAGTTTACTTCTTTTAAGAGTTCTGTTCTGCACATGCCCTCAGACTGAAACAAATCCCCGGAGCTCACCCAGAATAGGACACACCTTGTATTACACTGCACTGCGGCTGGCTGGGAGGGAGTTACTTTCCTTATACAACCCTGTACGGTGTGCATTTTGGATCTGTGGCTAGAACAGTGTTGGTAACACACTGATGTTTTTAGTCATCACTAAGCAGTGCCTGTGCGGCGTCAAGGCCTTCTCTTTGTCCACACTATGCTCCATCAGAAGGTAGGCTGGGGTGGGCAAGAAGTTGGAAGGGGACGCAGCCAGGACAGCTGTCCTGAACTGCCCAAAGGGCTATTCCATACTATGTAATGTGATGCTCAGCAATAAAAATTGTGGTAGAGAAAGAAAGGGTGGTTTTGGCTTCCAAGGTTATTGCTCAGACACTGGCTGGGCACTGGTCTGCTCATGGGAAGTGGCAAGTGTCATTTGTGTCATTGTTCACACCTCCACACTTTTCCTTCACTTAATAAACCATCTTTATCTCAACCCATGGGTTTTCTTGCTTTTGCTCTTTCTAGCCTCTCCTCATTCCTGCTGGGAAGAGGACAGAGGGAGCGAGCAAGAGGCTGTGTGGGTGCTTGGCTGCTGGCCTGGGTCAATGCACCACTTACATTAAGCTACAAAAAGTATGAGGGGCACAGTCAAGAACAGTTCCACACTGCTAAGCAGAAGTATCTTGTAAGTCAGTGGAAATCCTCTACCTCAGATGCTAAACATATGATAATCCACTGGTTCCATTTTCAGTGCTCTGAACACTTCCCTGAAGACAGATCTGTGAGATTTTAACATGGCTAAGTGACATTCTGCAACCAGGAATGTGCACGGATGCAAGAATACGGGTGCACCAGAACACAAGCATCTACAGTTTGGTTTAACCTAGCATCCTTCCTCCATCAAGTAATCAGTACCATATGTTTTAGAGAGGGATTCAAAGGCACTGTAGGTTATAGATAGGCACACACTCAGAGAGATTTACATGGAACATACTTGTCCTGACTAAAAGGAGTTATGTATCAATATTCACCAGGATCTTCTCAGTTATACTATCCATCTGCATATTCCACTGTGGCCATCAGAGGCTTTCAGTTCACTTTCTCTTAGCACAACCCACATGACAGAGACACAATTCCTCCTTGTGTCACACACCAGAGGGGAGTAATGGTGCACACCTCCGGCTTCCCAACTGGGAGATCACAAAATGCAAAGAATTGCTCATGGGGAGACTGAAGGTGGGAACATGGACATGGCCAACTCATCTAAAAAAGCCCCAGGTAGCACAAGTTCTGTTTATCTTGATTCTTTAAAGCAGAATTTATCCTTTCAGTCTCTATGCTACTGGTAAACTTCCTTGTTTTCTCAGTGAATCCCTTCTCTGTTCTTGCCTTTTATTAAGTCTTGGTGACAAGAACAAGTATAGCTGTCCTTGATTTCACAGCTGTACAAAAAGCAGGATGAAAATCTATTGTGAATTCAGCATACATTCTTCTCCACTGTACCTAACACCCGCCTCAAACTAATAGTGTATATACAAAGCACAAGTTTTACCATCTGCAGTTAGAATCCTCAGGACATGCAAATACTGACAATCAGTGCCTCCAAAACTGCATCAGGACATCTAGTCACTCCGCTTGGGCCTCCCTGACCTTGTGCTTCTCTTGACGTGCATGGCAAGCACAAGGTTACTTCAGGTATGTGTGTGCCCACCCACAGGCCCATTTGAAAATAAAATGGGGGGAAAAAATTAAAAATCAGTCTATCTTAGAATTAAGCAGGCTTTAAAAGCAATCAAGTAATTTTTCTTTTTTTTTCCTCCAAGAGGGACTGTTTTTCATTTCTGTTTGAAATTCAGAGGTCCTACCCATTTAGCCAAGTTTCACCTTTACATTTTCCAAGGTAACACCAGGTAAACATGCCAACACAAATGCATTACTGCTTTTAGGGAGCAATTCATCACACACACATAATCTCAACACAGGAACAGGTAAGCCACTTCCAGCTGACCCATGACCCTAGTCAAACTGAGATTTTACAAAGCTACTTGATTTCACATGTTCAGTTTCGAGTTTTTACACTAAAAAACCCATCCTACCTCACTCAAAGGTGGACATCAATGTCCTTTAGATTACTTGAAAAGTCTCAGCTTTAAAACCTAAGAGAAAGACTCAGATGACTTAAAGAAATTTGTCTTCAACATGCCTCACCTGGACAGGTCTGTGCTGTGGGTCTGCATATACCAGGGTAACTTCCATGAGACGATCTCTCCTCAAGGGCAGTGGAAGGGTTAAATAACAGAAGGGATCAAAGGTCACAGAAACTTTGGAGCATTTGGGACAAACGAGGGTAGATTTGAAAAGACCATGAAAAATATCCACAATGATAGAATCATTCCTCAGCCTGTGATTCTCCCAGGCCTCTTTTGCCACCTCCTAGAAAAAGAAAAAAAAAAATATTAAAAGTTATTTCTCGCAAACACTTCCATAGCATGGCAAACACAGGGATCAAACAAAACTCAGAAAATTGATACTGAGGGGTAAATTTCACAGAAAGGGGGGGGTCGTCCAGTGTGTCCAGCATAACACACTGGAATTTTTTTCTAAGTGAAACTGAGGCCTTGCGTCAAGTCAAATGTAATACTTCTATTTTAGCTGAGTCACTTGGTCAGGTATTCCTTGGTGCACACAACGCCAGCAGCATGAACGGAGCTGAGGGGACAGTGACAGGGTTACACACTGCTCTTCAGGACAGCAAGCTGCTAACCAGATACACTCCACTCTCCTCCATGGGGAATGGACTGCTGCCCCCTGCTTTTGGAAGACAATCGCAATTACAGCTTCCGAGAAAAAAGCAGAGTTTTTTCCTGGAAAATGATGGTACATATCTCACAAAGAAAGCATAAAAGGAGAAAAATTACAATCCCTTGAAGACTTTCACAATACAACTTATAAACTCCTTACCTAAGGGTGTCTGATAACTGGCATTTGTCTATGCAATGCAGTCAGAGGCTCTTCTTAGCATGAGACTTTTAGTTTATGGTACAATACCATACATTTTATATATACCTCAAGTGAAGTAAGTGCTATGGATACACACACACTGCGATGCTACTGTCACTAACCAGGATGCTAAGATGGGAACAGAGTAATAAGCTCCAACAACTGCAGTGATATGGATGCAAGGCAGAAACACACGTACATTTCCTACATCAGGGGGAGGGAAGTACCTAAATAAAATTAAGGTATGCTTGCCATCCTTTCCATCCCACAATTACCAGCATTTCTTAGAGGAAAAAAAAATTACACATACTAGTTCTTGTGGTGTTGCCACATGCACTATATTATGCAAGAAAAGGCAGAAGACATGAAGTTACTGCCAGTTAAGAGGAAAAACAACTAGTCACATACACTTCCTAAAAATAATAATTGCATCGGGCTTTTAAAGGCTCCTAAAGCATTTCTCCACCTAATATATTTACTCTGGATCCTGCATTTGTCTATATGTTGCAGCTGTTAGTACTGTGACAAGAGATAAAAGCCTGATCAGGAGAGTGTGAATTCACTCAGGGAAAGACATTTCACTATTATGCGTCTCATTTTAATGTGAGCATGGTGTTTTCCAACTTCAGAGGAACAAAGAAGCATCTGCAAGGGGCTCACGCATCAGTGTTGACTGGGAAACAGAGGACAGAGAAAAGACAGGAAGAAAAATGAACAGAAGAGACTTTTCTGGCCTCTGTCAGGAAAATGGCATAACAGAATTACTTTTCTTTATTTAGGTAGAGTGGGTAACTGGAGCCCAAGGGTGTTTAAATTCTAATTTAAACCAAATACAATGTGAAGTTGCTTTAATATCAGTGTACCCATCTCCACGGCACCAGAAAGGAGAAAAATCAAGTTAAGCTTCTTAAGGAGATGTAGGTAGTTCACCAGACACTAGGAATTCATCAAGATCCATGGTTGTACCAAGTCACTTACACCTTGGTTCTCTCCTTGTGCTTTCATGCACCATGCACCCTGTTCAGCCTGGTTTTAAATCTAGCTCATGTATTACATTTGTCTAGAGGCCATGACGGAGCACACATGAGAAGTCTGGCCTAAAAGTTCATTTCATTTGACACTCTGCTGTCTACCAGTGGGACACCGGAATGACTGCTTACAACCTCATGCCCAGGGCACATGTTCAGACCCTTATTTGAGGGGCACCCTGTCACCTTCACATGACAATGCTTCCAGTGTCATCCAAGTCCACATGCAAGTATGATGGCCTGCACAGTAAGCACTCTCCTCAAACTGATGCTAAAAGCTGCTGCTCAGTCTACCTGGAGGAAGACGGTGGGCCTGAATAGTCAGGAGGAAAGGTTATGGTAGTAACTACAGCCTACTTTTAGGTAGCTGTTATGTCACAAGATCAACTTCCTTCCTTTCCACTGCAGAACCATGACAGTATTGTATCATAACCACATCTTCCTGCATGCCAGTACAAGAACAGACATTCTGCTGTAAGGCAGAGCAACAGCAACTTGCTGCAAGGTGTCATGAAGAGTCAGCCGGGCCATAAAGCATGGCAAGGCTCTCCCCTCTCAGGTACGCTGCTTTGCAGGGAGGACGTTTGTGTGGCCTGTGAGCAGGAAGGCCAGGAAGTGTCACAAAACCCAATTAAGTTCCCTCGGAAGCACTACCTGCCCTACCCTCAAGTAAAGGGCACCATACCGAATCAGGTCGGCCATTGGCATCCTTCAGCTCCAAGTAGGGCTTCTTCTTCACTCTGTTCAAATCCTCATGCAAGCCATCTAGAAGAAAAGCCAAGAGCTCTTGCGAATCTTGCTGCTGGTATCCTGAAAACTGAGGAGCAAATCGGCCAACCTGCGTCTGAAACACAAAGGCAAGAGTCAGAGGGGAGCGAGCATTACCTATGTGTAAAAGACAGGAATAAAAAAAATCGTCCTGGCTTTTGTAGAGATCAACTCCATGCTATCTTATGTTAGCAGTAGACCACACTGAACTGGATGCTAACGCAGTAAGAGTGCCAGAATAATTTTCCCAACCAGGTTCCCCGCCTTCTAGCATTGAAAGGGAAGAATGCATTTAGTGCTGCAATGCTAAAAATCTAAGTTATCAATATTAATTTAGAAACCTGCAAACAATGAGCACACAAAACCTATCTGCCTGGTGAATTCTATACTTATTTCTCTTTCAGAAACCTGCAGTTCGCACAATGCAGACTTGCTATAAGGTAGCATCTTGAAGCAGGTGGACTTCAAGACTGAAAATGCTTGCCGATGACACTTACGAACTAACAAAACTGCCTTAAAACTGAGATTGAAATCCTTGCCACAGTAATCACTAGCTATTCTAAAAATTGTGATATGAAGCTAAGAAACTTAACAACCTGAGTTAGTGAGAGCCAGAAACAACACACCCATATACAGCCTCTTATTTCACAACTGCTGTCTCACAACACTGCCATTTAGTGTTCTTGCTTCTAAAAAAAAATAGGAAGGGGTCCCACAGGAAAACCAACAATTAGCTGAAGGAGTGGTCAGTCCTAGTGACCATCGCTAGTTTTCTCATAAAGACAAAGAGTCCAACAGACTTGCAGAATTATGCTTAGAACATTTTAACCACTCAAGATGACAACTGCAAGGGAGCAAAACTGAAGGGCTGTTTATATTATAGAGATAGTTAACACTGTCACTAAATCAGCAACAATTGTTAGAAAAATCACAAGTGATACTGTACTAGGAAACAGAGTAATTCTTATTCCAGTCTTAAACAGGAACAGCCCACATTAAGACACTTTTATTGATGTTGTCATGGTTTAGCCCCAGCCAGCAACTAAGCACCAGTCACTCACTTCTGTCCCACCAAGTGGGATGGGGGAGAGAATCAGAAAAAAAAGTAGAACTCATGGGTTGAGAGAAGAACAGTTTAATAGAACAGAAAGGAAGAAACTAACAATGACACTAATAACTACAATAAAATGACAATAATAATAAAAGGATTGGAATACACAAAACAAGTGATGCACAATGCAATTGCTCACCACTTG
>JAVKLA010000036.1:7995162-8009009 GCA_034782735.1 Sagittarius serpentarius | reverse complement strand
CCCAACTTTCCTGTGCCCCTCCAGCCTTCTTGCTGGCTGGGCAGGAGAAGCTGAGAAGTCCTTGACTTAGTCTAAACCCGACTTAGCAACAACTGAAAACATCAGGGTGTTATCAACGTTCTTCTCACACTAACCCCAAAACACAGCACTGTACCAGCTACTAGAAAGACAATTAACTCCATCCCAGCCGAAACCAGGACAGATGTTCACTACAGGTTCACATATTTCCTTTGAACAGAAATTTACAGAATAACTTTAACAGTGGTGGATGATGTGCCAGCAACTCCAAGTCACAGAAATTAAACAACTCCTTGTTGTTTCAGAACTACCTATGACTTTACAGAGGATAGATTTCTGTAGTCCGTGAGGCTGTTGCTCCAGGTCTCAAAAGCATATACCCTCAACTTCAAGACTGTACCATGCAAGACCTAAACAGCAACAGGATGCACATTTACATTAGTATCAGGTCATTGCTTATTTCATGTATTTGGGATGTTATTCTTCCTCAGCGTACTGAGATTGCACTACAGAAGCAAACTCTTCATGTTCCTTGGATGATTTAATTATGTTGTTCTGCACTGGAGCATCTTTGCATTATATTTAAAGCAAAAGACAGTTATGATTTTTCTACAGGTTTATATACAACTGCTACATTGCAGTATTTCAGCTGAAAGCAGCTCTTTACACTGAAGCACTGGGAACATTACATCAGTAAATAACACTATAGATCAGGGGATGCATTTTGCTCTCCACTTTATAATTTCATTTTTTTAATTTATAACTTGCACACCTTTTCTCACTGATTAAAGTTCACAGCTGGCAATTCACATGACCTTGCCTAGTTTTGCAGCAAAGATCATTTTGATGGATCTGTAAACAGCTCTCAGGCTGGAAAGTCATTTACTAAGGCATTTAACATTAAAGAGCAGTAACCAATTCCGGGGTATGACACTACTCACTGACAAGTTCCTCCCTGTACCCTGAAAAGCATTTACATTAAATGTGAAACAACCCTGAAGCCATTCTCTCATTACTGCTTTCATAACACCAAAATATGTGGAAGGCATATTAGTTTTTGGTGTTTCTTCTGTCAAAGAGCTACGCTACAAGAACATGGAGTACTTACTTTAAACATACGTGGGGCCACGTGAGACTGTCTCCCAGACCACATCTGTTTAATGAGCTCTGCGTAGGCTTCTGCAATTTCTCCTCTCATCCCCAGTGGATTGTTCTGATTTATTTCAGCTTCATATTTATCTTCCAGGAAATAGTCAGTTAGAGGAGGGGTATTGCTCAGACACTAAAAAAGCATTAAGAAAATGAATTTACTGCACAGGACAATAAATCCATGCAACAATGAAATAACAAACCCAGCTTTCACATCAGAACATGTACTAAGCTATTAACAAATCTAATGAGACTGAATTCGAGTACATATTTAATTAAAAAAAAATCTTTGGGAGGGTGGGACACTGTAACTATTGCAACTCAAAAGCATGGTTGAAATAAACAAGAAACACCACCGAATCAGCATTCAAAAGACTAATAGCTCATTTCTGAAACATGGTTTCTCTTTGCAGATGCCCCACTGACTTCTCTCCTATGCAATGTATTTGCCCACAAGTGTAAGCCTCCCCTCTGGAGCAGTTTCTGCTGGTTTCTCTAGCTTAAGGCATAAGGCTCACTGGTCTACAGCTCCTTGGTTCTTCAGAAATTTCTTTAAAATTGACATCATATTTGTCACCTTCCACTCCTTTGGTGCAGAATAATTTTAAGCATTCATTTAATGTTACTGTATTTAATAGTTCAGCAAAGCAAACAGCAAGCAACCTTCTGAAAAAAAAAAAAACCAGACTTTTGGAAGGAAGATGTCTGCTCTTGGCATTATGTCCCTCCACATTTTGTTAATTTGTTCTGTAACTTCCACTGATGCTTCAATTTGAGTCTCTTGGTGCAATGTTGCAGTCTGACACAAAACCAAGACTGCAAGTGCCAGAAGAGTAAAGTTTACCATCACAGTCCTGCCAATACTCACCAAATCCTACAATTAATGTACATTGTACCTGTTTTTCCACACGTTACTGAAGTGGTAGGGTAGGCTACCTTACTGATGTATTACACAGAAATCTGCACAGAACAGGTCAGGAAGGTCTTTAGAGATGTCACCTTAATGTTCTCAAGTCTACATCCCATATCCACTCCCTAACCTTGAAATCCTAATATAAGCAACAGTGAGAATAAGAGAGGTCCTTGTTCATCCCTGAGGTGAAACACAAGCTATACTTTGTCCTACAAAGAACCACATGCCATTAAAAATATCCCCATCAAAAAGTTAGCAAAGTTTAAAGACCAGAAGCATACTACTCCTTATCTACTCTCCTATTTACATACTTATTATCAGTGTATCATGGTAATGATGTAATACATCCTGGAGAATCACTGTAAACCTCAGGACACAAGTAAAACTAGCACAGGAAGTAGCTTCCCTAATGCAATAAAAGACTCAAAGCTGATAGCAAGAAGTGACAGATAAGTAAGGCAAGACTTGGATATGTGAACAAAAGAGAGCCAAGTCTGAGATGATGATCAAAACTACTAGGACATCAAGGCACTGTAACAGCAGTAAAATATTAAACCAGGGTCTTTCTGAATGCCTGAAATTTCAGAACCCATAGCAGAGGCCTGAACAGAGCTTCACGAACTACGTGTAGGTACACAGATCGCCCAGCACAGTTACGCATGGCAATCAGGAGAGAGTCAGGAAAGTGTAGTTCTGCCCTTTAGCCCACCCCACTTTCACTGCCTTGATGTGTACCTTGTGGAATTTATTCCCTATGAAATTTTTTCCAGTTCCAATGCCCAGGTGTTAGCGTGTTTCTCCAGGCAAATGACATTACAGTGCTTACAGACTGCTGCTGTTTGACACCAGTCTTTCACTGGGAGACTGATGCTGACAAAATTCCAAGAATTTCCAAAAACTAAGGCAGAAATCTGCATTTGAAAGACTCATGTCTAGAAAATTAAAGCCTAATGGAAAACACAAGAAAGAAATTGGTCTTTAACATGACTAGCGTACAAGCAAAATTAAGATTGAAATGTGTTTGGATTAAGTTACTTTGATAATTAAAATTAATTTAAAAAGTAGCTATAAAGTTCAAGAAAACATAATGTGCTTTAAAGTTACCATGACACAACTAAAAATAAAGTCCTGTTGAACAAAAAAGCGAGGCAGTCCAAGTTTATTGTGGTATCCTGAATACCACATGCATAATGCATTAGAGTTATTTTAAGACCTCTTCTAGCTTCCAAAGCTACCACAGAGTGACAGAAGTCATTATATAGCACTCGTGCCACACTAGAAGTTTTCCCATTGCTTAAATCAAAGTTGATACATTGGCTCGTATTTTGTTTGAATTCCTTAGCAAACAACTATCCCTAACAAGTTTCTGCATTTTTTTGAAATTAACCAAATAAACTTAAGAGATTAAGTTAAATAAGTATACTAGTAATTATTAGCTTTGTATAACCGTTACAACCTTACCACTGCACACAATCACCCTGAACTCCTCCTATGGCTTTTCGCAGTCTTAATTTTTCAAGAGTGTTTAAACAGGGACCCCAGAACTGTTTGCAGTGGCCTGCTCATGTAGCTTATGCTGCACACATAAGTTAAAACATCCTCCACGTCAGCCCATTTTTGCCAAAGAACAGCATTAGGACCTTACATTACAGTTAGGCATCTGTTTAGTACGATTTCCCCATAGCCTTTTCAGAAGCCATGTATTTCAGATCCAGTCCTTCATATTGTACTATGTTTTATAGTGCTAACATGCTATGCATAAGCCAAACCAAATATAAACTGATTTTTTTTTGTTTGGTTGGGGGTTTTTGTTGTTGTTTTTTTCATTCCAGATGCAGTCTCCTCATTAAATCACATTAAAAGATGCTTTTCTTTCCACAGATTTTAATCCACAATCTCTGCAAGACTGCTCTTTTATTTAATTCTAAAGAGGGCTCTTTCCAATTCTTACCTGCAATGCAGAATTCATGAAGCAGGTATTTCCAAGGTTACTGAGTCCACAGAGTCCAGGTTGTGAGAGGGAAGCACTGTCCCTGCAGTTGTAAGAGTTACAGACAAATCCAGAACCTCTGGAAGAAAGACAACACAGTGAACCCCACAATCAGTTTACCGATTCTCAATACTGTTTAAGAGTCACACCAAGTAAGAGTCAAAAAACTGTTTAATGAAACTGTTTAACCAGCCTGCATGTTTCTGCTACTTCATAGTGGCTAATATTGAATACCAGGAATGTGAAGTATACGTGTTAACTTTGGAAACATTAATCGTTACACAGTCTATTATTAATTTATGGCTCATAACGCATTAATTTCCTTTGTCTACAAGTACACAACACACTATCCAAATGCAGCAAGAGTCTATATGAGTCTATATGATATATTGTAAGAGCTATAAAGAAAATTATGATCTCTACCTGGAAAGGCTTTTACCACACTGCCAGATGGAGAAAATAATATAATCCCTTCCCTCATACCCCCAATCCCATCAAAATCAGGCAATGCCCTAGCAGTTAGTAAGCTCTGAACATGCGCTACTTTTGCAAGTGAGCAAGGAACAGCAGAACACAGTGGTTTCAAAAGGAAAGTTTGATAAACAGGTACACAAGAGTAGTAGAACTCCTCCTTTTCTATACAGGCAAGGATGCACAGGAGTATTCATTCACATGAAGGACGAAGAAACAAAAAGAACATTCCTGCTCTTACCCCCTGCCCAGGTGGGAGCTGTTCAGTCCATAGGAGTTACTGCTATCACCGTTAGTAATGACAGAAGTGGCAGACACTGAGGAATAAGAACTTGCTGATGATTTTGAAGAGGTAGTAAAGTTTCTGCTAGTTGCAGTACTTGATCTGGGAGAAAGGAAAAAGAAGTAGAAACAGTGCTACTACTTTTTTCACCCCCAGCCCCACCTCCCACAAAACTCCAAGGACTTGCCATATTACAGTTAGTTCCCCCACGCAGAATTTACTGTTTTGATCTGTGTGATCACACTTCCAAACACCTGTCCGGAACAGAAACCTCAGATAAAAGTATCAGAAGCAGGAGTAACAATTCTTGCTTAGAGCAGAATCTGGGTTCCAGATTGAAGTAAGTGGGCAATTTGGATGGCATGAGTGACAGGCAAGCAAGCTATAAGTTTATGAGTAAACTACCTTGAAACAAGCAAGCAAAAAAATCCCAATCTTAAGACCACAAAACACTTGCCCCACATTAAAAGTGACAAAGTCACTCCTTCCGTACTTGAAACCCAAATCACCCACTCAAACACAATGTTAATTAGTAAGAAGATAACCAGGGTGGGCACAAAACAGTTTGTTACTGAGCCTAGCTGATACAACTACATTGGTTGGAGGCAAGAAACACTGCTATGTACATGTGATACGTGTAGCAATCCTCAGCATTTTGAGACCGGAGATATTGAAATGGATGAGAAGAGTTCATAAGCCTCAAGTCTATCCGGCTGTGAATCTCAGCTTAAACCATACTACTACTCTCCTGGCCCGGAAAGGAAGCAGAGCGCAATGTTACAAAAGACCAACAGGGCACTAAAGTTCAACAGTGTGCTCTCATAGACAGCTTCAGCTCCATAAAAAAAGCAAAACAAGAACATAGTAGTACATAAATAAGCTTAAAGAAACTATTTTGATACTAACCAATTTCTCTATAGCAAGAGCTAACTGGGAAATGGTCTATTCTCTCCACCTTTGCCTGAATAAACATGCAAAACTGAATGCAAAAAGGTGCAGGACACCAAGAGGCATGCAACAGTAGCTAATACACCCAAAGCACAGCAGAGCACTAGCAGAGGACAGTGCCCTCAAGCTTTAGCTTGTTCTTGTGTATCTTTTAATGTGGCTCTGATTCTCAAATTATACAAACTAAAAATGCATATTCATAGCTCAGATGCTACTAAGAAAACAGCCTTGGCCAGCCTCTCTGGAGCAAAAACTAAAAGACAAAGAACAAGCCATAATGGCCAAGAGGAGGCAGGACAGCTGGACAGCCTTACCAGTTTGGAAATGTAGTAGCAGCAAAATAAATACAGAAGGAAACAAGTTGCAACAGGAGCTTCCAGAAGAAAACACAAACCCCAAAACACAGTCTAAATCTGAAACATGCTAAAAAAAAAAATCCATGAGCCAGAAAAACCAAAAAGTATACTGGAAAGTACACTAGCAAGAATGGGCAGATCTACCAAAATAACTAAGACGACTGTTTCTGGGACAATACATGACCTTCTGGTCATTACATGTTGGAGGTGGAACTTCTCGAGACTACCTGTACACAAAGATAAGATCAATGAGAGAACAAGAGGGTCTAGACAATAACAACAATCACCAGATTCATGCTCCACATGTGGGAGTTTCAAGGGTCAAGAATAAAATAATTAAGCTAACAATAGCCTTAAATCCATTAAGAACACATTTTAAAAGTTTGAAATAGAAGTGAATTACCAGAAGCAAAGAAGGGCAATCCAGAAAACGCTAGACTTGAAAATGTAGCATCTCTGCTTGACATGTTTGACCCCAGTGAGAGAACAGAATTAAGATGCTCAGAAAATAATACAAAGAAAATCTAATGGAGGAAAAAGGACAACCTCTCAAGAGATTTCAAAATTTCCAATAGAAGCATAGATGTAGTACATAATCAAGAGTCAGATGGCAACCGAAGAGTTCGAAGTACTTCAATAGTATCCTATGCACAAAAAAAAAAAGCTAAGAACTATGAGGGAAGATAAAAAATGGATCAGAAAGCAAAGATAACAGACAAGTCACAGAGCAGGGAAAGGTCTACCTATAGAGTCATCAAGGATCTTGAGTGAATTCCTGTTAGAAAACTGGGAGGGATCATGTAAGAAGTAAAACAACAAAAGAGAGGCCAACAGCTTTTCAAGTGCGGAGAAAAAAAATAGAAATCAAATACGCTTGGGAAGATAAAAATTCTAAGCACTCTTACATTTTACAAGTTACTCATCTATCTGTAATAACTGAAGAAAGATTTAGGATTTACTAAGCACAGCTGCTCCCCCTCATTGCATAAGCTGGTCATAAAAGTAGCTATGATTCCAGGTGAAAGGCACGGATAGCAGCTAAGAAAAATGTTCTTCTCTGAAAACTTCCCATTTTAAGCCCAGGAAGCTACTGTTAATGCCCCCACAATACTGTAGGCTCTCAAGGAGACTGCCTCATTTGCACACAGAGGAGACAACAGAAGTCCTGGATGCCAAGCATTTATTCCCAATGCCCCAAAAAGCATTTCTGTGGAACATGCAGACTTTGACCAGTCAAAGCCACTGTCCCCTCCACTGCCGTCTCTCACAGTATGTGACTTCTGCTCCCTTGGAAATGAAGGCCCCAACGCCTTGCTCTGAAGTAAGATATAATCATTATTTCTTCTTTGAAGTTCATGACTTAGAACCTTCCAAAATGTTCCGGGCTACTCAGTGGGTCACCACTGAAACTACCCTCAGTTTGCTTAGTTTGCTCTTTGCAGGCACAACAGACACTGGACTGGAGGTGCCAAGCTCCTGCAGCTTCCTTTTGATCACCACTGCAATGTTTCTGACAGGGATAAACACATTCAGTTGCATTTCATCAACAAAATCTATACAGGAGTAAACTATAGCAAAGAAAGACTTCATATAACTATGCAACAGTTCAGGGATTTGAGAAAACAATTTCACAGGTTTGAGGATGAGACTGCATGGTATGACTGCTGAATCACTCCTCCTGCTTAAGTACAATTTGAGTCTCTCAAGGTAAGTGTTGTCTGAGCTAAAATAAGTCTTCTAGAAAAATCTACCATCATGGTTTCCCAGTGGCCAGCAACAGCCAATGCAGCAGACCACAGGTAAGCTGTTCCAATGATCAATAACCCTTACAATCAGGAGAAACTTGCATTTCATTTGCAGCATGAGTATCTCGCTTCATCATCTGGACACTGGTTTGTGCTCATCTCCATCTGCTGCCTGTAGAGTTCCTTCTTCAATTTCCATTTCTCATATCCCACAAAAGCTTTTAAGTGTTAAAATCAATTTTTAAATTTCTCACTGATGCGATATTTTAACTTCTAAGTCTTCTAGCACAAAAATTATTTGCTAATTCAACAATTCACTTGGCTCCTTCTGAAACCTCTCATTAGTCTACTTTTCAAATTTGTTGACAACCTCACAGGACGCGATCATTCCAGATGCAGTTTTATCAGTGTGCCAGGTATCAAAAAAGTCTTTTAATGCACACTCAGCGTTTCCCTGCTGAACCACTGAGGTTATTTGTTTTTGCCTCAAGGCTGCTACAGGAGCTCACATTCAGGAGACAGAACCTGGACTGGAATCACATTCCCGCAGAGTCAAGCATGTATTTCGGGCTCATGTTCTTCATCCCCACGCACACGACTTCATGCTTCACAATACTGATGCACATTGCCCCCCATCTGCCAATTAAAGACAGCCATTTCACATCTTGCCATGCAACACTTCAAAAACCCACACAAATGGCAAATGAGGAGAAATCTGGAGACTAGCAGCATGAAGAGGACAAAGTCAGATTTATCTAGTACAGAAACTGTAAGGCCATATGGCTGATAAGGAGAAAAACCGCTAAGCTGAAGAGCTTGAAAAAAATATTGTAAAAGGCTTTTGAGTGGTTGGAAGACAGATATGAAAAGTATTTCAATTCAGTTGAGGCTACCTTCAGAGCATGCAGTAGAATTAGTCCTCCTCCTTTAAAACTACCAATATAAAAAACCACACTAAAAGTATCGTGACAAAAAGTTTTTGTCAAAGCAGGAAAAGCTAGAACTTGTATTTAACTGGTAAAGCAGAGGCCATAATGGGTTTTTATTTAGAAAGTTCTTATGCGCAAAAGCCTCCTTAACTTATGTACTCAATGCTACTCTGAAAGCATGGCATCTGCTGCAAACTTGAAAGTCATGTAATAAAGATCTGCCCACAAAATATTTAGCCCAGTGCTGAAGGATTCCTCTGAAATCACCAGTACACAAGGAAGTGGAGGAAGGAGATCAGTTTTAAATACGAAAGGGCATTTAATATGGCATTATGTACCTACGAAATACATGTCAACCACCGAGGTCTTACAATTGTACAGTAATTTGTTACGTAATACAACTGAATGTCGTATCAGGTTGAAGAGATGCCTAAATCAAGACAGAGTAGTTGAGAAAAGCCACGTGTTACACGATGGGTGAAGTAAGCAACAACTCAGCGTTTTTCCTGAGGAGAGAAAAGTCCATCAAGTAAACAGTGCCATCAGTAAACAGAATGGCAGGAAGAGGAAACAGCAAGAAAATTCTAGCAGCAACCAAAGAACCAAAAGGTATTTTCCTGATGCATATTGCAAAGGGAGGCAGACAGCTACCAGGCACACAGTAAATGCAACTTCACTCCTGTTTTCAAATGCAATAGCTGATAGAAAAGGTGCCACTTTATTGATTTGACACAATTTCTTGTTCGTTTGTGCTAAGAAAATGATACCCAGGATAAAAAAAAAAAGCACGCTAGCACTGAGCTGGAATTCTGCTAGCTCAGGATTTTATTTTGGGAGTCTTGTAAGTTACAATTAAAGAGGACTAAGTTCCACAGAGTCATTGATATAACCTCCCTTCAGAAACGAAGTATGCCTCCAATTCTGAATTTCCTAAAGTATCCATTCCCTCTTCTGAAACCTCATCTAGTAGCAAAAGCAGTTCCAAACTACAACAACGAAGGATTTTATTCCTTAGGGAGCAGCAAACTAACAACAGCAGTGGCCAGGCATACTCTTAATATACCACCCAAGGACTGCTGTGGAGTTTAAGAGCATTTTTTTCTGTAAAATGTCAGCCAGCTTGATGGCTGTGGAAACGCGTGGAAGGCTGCCAAACATGTGGAAAAGTGGTTTCCCCTGGCAGAAGCCAGTGCCTCTGACAAGCAGCAAACGGTGGGGAAAAATCCTTACAACAGGGAACCCACCCACCCCACAGTCACCTTGTGCACACATATTCTGCAAGTAGTGAATGACGTGAACTCCCAGCTTTCCAAGGCCTCTTTTGGCACACAGGCAGTGGTGCAGATGCTCACCATTCCTCTACCAGCAGAGAGCTCTACATCCCTTCTGGTTTATGCGATCAAAACTTTAAGTACGGAAAAACTTTCTCATGCGCTTTTAGTACTAAAGCGATGCAGCCCAAGGAAAGGTCTCCAAATACAAAGTTGCCCATGGTCTTGGCTAAACAGTATTTTCTCCAGCTAAGAAACAGAATACTGGAGCACAATGTTTGCCTGACATAGGATTAAAATTTGGGAGTTACTCAACTCTTCAAAACCACACCTCGGCACAGAGCATTCACCGTTCCTGCTGACACTAGATGCAGCTAGGACTCCAGTTCTTCAAAACTTTAAAACGCAAGTTTATTTAGAAAGCATAACAGCTTATCAACATTACAGACTTGCTTAGCCTCACAAAAGAGCAGAACAGGTTTTCAAGGTGATAGTCTCACTTATCCTTCTCAGCCATGCTGCCAATGCAACTTCCAACCCACTTCTGGTACCAGCTTTGGCTTCCAAAAAGCATCAGTTGTTTCCTACAGACAAGAACCTCCTTTACTACAGAACCACTCTGTAATATTAATATAGTGAACACCTCATCAGTGAACAGGATAAGACATTCATACTCTTCTGGGCTGGGAACTCTGTATCTTCCCTCCTCCTTCCTCTCTCACCAGTTCCGTCTGGTTCAATTCTCACACTCACCCACAGATTTTATACTTATAAACAGTCCCTATGACTTTGTACTAAACTCATTAATCTGAAGTCCTAAACATATAATACTGATTTAATGCAACAGGTATACGCACACACGCGCCCATGGAGAGACAAGCCATGTCCCAACCCATTAATGAGATCTGAACCCTACGCTCCAGGTTAGTGAGTCTTTTACCAGCCCACAGAAACAATTAAAATGCTGGCAACGTTTCATTGCAGTACAGACATCTAATGTTTCCAGAACAAAAGGGAAAAAAAAAAAAAGTTTTAAAAGACCAACTCAGAACACACTCTAGGTCACAGGTTACTCTTTCACTTGAGGTTTGTCTGCTGAGATATCTAGCAAATGAAAGAATGTGGTAAGACAAGCAGCTAAATTTTTTCATTATACAGAAAAGCTTTATTAATGACTTTATTTATTAAATTACTGCGCTCAAAAGGAAAAAAATCCATGCTGCTCAAAGATTAACTTATGTAAGACTCAACCTGAGATTAGTAAGAAATCTTTGCACTGTGCTTTCCTAGATTTTAACTTCATAGCAAGGTGGAATTTAGTGTATTCAAAACTAAACGAAATATGAAACTACCCTTAATAAAAGAGTGTCTTGAAAAAAATTAAGGATTCTCAATAAAACAAACATCAAATAAATTACAAACTACAGAGTATTAAGTATTTATGCATTTATATGAAGATATACTAAAAAAGGGAAGGAAACCAAATAAACTTCAGAACTGATTGACGTGAAAGGAAAGCATAGAGCAATTATAAATGCATTAATATGGAGCAATGCCAACGATTCAAGAAAAAGAAGTTAAATTTAGCTTACTCACTAAGAATATATTATGTAACAAAAAAACCCAGCATGACTATTTCTTTTTTTAAATACAAATCCCTTAAAAAAAAGGTAAAAAGCTTTGTGAAATAACCCTTATGTCATGATTTAGGCACAGCCAGCAAGTAAGCACCACGAGGCCACTCACTCACTCGCTCCTCCCCCCTGCCCTGGTGGGATCGGGAAGAGAACTGGAAGAAAAAAAGGTAAAACAACTCATGGGTCTGGACAAGGAGAGTTTAATAGGACAACACAAGGGGAGAAGAGATAATAATGACAATAATATTAATAAAAGAATATACGAAGAGAGTGATGCACAATGCAATTGCTCACCACCCGGAACCCGATGCCCAGCCGGTTACCGAGCCGCGATCCCTCCTCCCTGCCCCACCGGCCAGCTCCCCCAGTTTGTATAACTGAGCATGATGTCATGTGATATCAAAAACCCCTTGGCTAGTTTAGGTCAGCTGTCCTGGCTATGCCCCCTCCCAGCTTCTTGTGAAAATTAACTCTATCCCAGCCAAACCCAGAACATTATCCACCCCTTATCCTACACCACCTACATCATGCCCAGATCCTACACTTTCCAATTAATCACCACCACTTTTCCTGTCTTTTCTTTATATATATATACACACACACCAACATCATTCCCTTAGTCTGTGAGCCACCCCTCTAACATGTCCGTTGAGTTCATTTAATCCATGACTTTGGGGCTCCACCTGTCATAACAGTCTTTCAGGGTAGAAGAGATGGTGTGCGGTGTTGGATTGTTGCACGCTGCATCTGGAGCTTGTGGCTGGTGTATTTGGCACAGCCCACACCCACAGTCTGCAGGCTGAAAATGACGATTTTGAGGAAGTTGCTCGGTGCCAGTTGCTGAGGCCAGTTTAAATTCCATCACTGCTGCACCTCGCTCAGTTTCATCAAAGTCCATTCTTCATTGTTTTGAGTGATTCTTACTGTAATCCCATTGATATGGTATATAGCAACTGTAGTAGTGATGACATACAGTGGCAAGATTATTTAGCAATTAACATCATACAATTTAATTCACTGGCTATTCTCACCCAAAATCAAAAGCCCTTGAGGCACACATTGAACTTCCCCATCCTTCCACATCACCCACCAAGTGCACCCAGGTCCTGGAGCAACAGCAATCCCACAGATGGGTTTGCCTTTGCCCGAGGTAGGAGCAACCCAGACTGTCTTCCCTAACATATTCTTCACGTGCACTATGGGGACTTCATCCTCTTCTACAGTACATCAAAGTATTGACTGGGCAGGGCCAGCTCAATTGGTAGATCCTCTAGTGTTGACTAACCATGTGGCTTTTGCTAAATGTGTATCCTAATGTTTGAAGCTTCCACCCCGCTTTGTGCTCAATATAGTTTTTAGCAGTTCCACCGTATCATTCAGTTTTCCCAGAGGCTGGTGCGTGATAGGGGATGTGATACGCCCACTCAGTGCCATGCTCTTTGGCCCAGATGCTATGAGGTTATTTCAAGAATGAGTCCCATTGTCTGACTCAATTTTCTGGGGTACCACGTCACCATAAGACTTGGTTTTTTAAGGCCCAGGATAGCTTTCTGGTCAGTGGCATGGAACACGGGATACGTTTCCAGCCATCCGGTGGTTGCTTCCACCATTGTGAGCACATGGCGTTTGCCTTGGCAGGTTTGTGGGAGCAAGATATAGTCAATCTGCCAGGTCTCCCCACATTTATATTCCAGCCATCGTCCTCCATACCACAGGGGCTTTTACCACTTGGCTTGCTTGATTGCAGCACATGTTTCACATTCACGGATAACCTCTGCGATAGCATCCATGGTGAAGCCCACCCCTCAATCATGAGCCCATCTGTATGTCATATCTCTTCCCTGATGGCCTGAGGTGTCATGGGCCCACCGAGCTAAAATAATTCACCCTTATGTTGCCAGTCCAAATCCACCTGAGCCACTACAATCCTAGCAGCCTGATCCACCTGCTGGTTGGTTTGATGTTCTTCAGTGGCCCAACTCAGGTGTGTGGGCATCTACGTGACGTACTTTTACAACCAGCTTCTCTACCCAGGCAGCGATACCTTGCCACAGTGCAGGAGCCCAGATGGGTTTGCCTCTGCACTGCCAGTTGCTCTGCTTCCATTGCTGTAACCACCCCCACAGGGCATTTGCCA
>JAVKLA010000036.1:7978101-7989104 GCA_034782735.1 Sagittarius serpentarius | reverse complement strand
AGCCGCCCCCGGGGGCACGGAGGGTCCGTGGGGGTTGGCGGCTCACCAGGCAGCCGAGGGGATCGGCGCTGCCGTGCTCAGCTGTGTGTGTTTCCCGCCCGCCCGCCCGCCGCCTTTTTCCCCATCTTCACGGAAAAGCTTGGCCTTGTTCTGATCAATTAAAAGCTCAGGACTGGGTGGTTTATACATCCACGGGGAACGGGCAGGGAAGTGTCGCCGATTCTCAGAAAAGCTGTGGAAAAATCGGCAAAACACAAAGTGGCCCCAGAAACTAAAACAGCCGAGGCGGCAGGACCGCCCGAGTATGGAGACGGCACAGGGCGGCAGCGAGGGCTGCAGCATCCTCCTAGGACACTGCTGCCAACGAGAGCGGCCTTTCGGGGAGGAACACCCTCAGTTTGTGCACCAGGAGGAGGAACAGGAGGCGTCCCAGAGGGGCCACAAATTCCCTTCCTCAGTCTCCCTTCATCATTTTTCCACCTCTTTGAGGCTGGTAAAGCCTCTCTTTACTTCAGCGGTTGCTTCCCCCATCCCTGGCTTTTCCATTTCTTGCCTTACTGCTTCGGTCTGTTTTACGAAGTTTTAAATCACGCGGTAGCGACTGCTCTTTTTCTCGTGGATTCAACGCAGCCCTAAGTGAACGATGCTGTTGCCTGTACCCACACCAGGCAACGGGGCCCAGCCGCTCCTCCACAGGTCT
Organism: Sagittarius serpentarius; assembly: GCA_034782735.1. Classification (NCBI taxonomy): domain Eukaryota; kingdom Metazoa; phylum Chordata; class Aves; order Accipitriformes; family Sagittariidae; genus Sagittarius; species Sagittarius serpentarius. Next base: position 7,988,404 of record JAVKLA010000036.1, on the reverse strand, counting down.
TGGTGCTGACACATCGCCCTCCTCCAGAGCACACCGTGAAGAGGCAGGTCCGGCACCAGGCCTTGAGGTGATGTCCACGGGTTGGACCCACAGGGACTGTGGGGCAGCACACCTCAGCAGGGACCAAGAGCAAAGGCCTCAGCTTCAGCACGGCTCCCACAGGGAAGCAGGGAGCCCCGGCCGAGGCTCCTGCCAGCGTCTGCGCCAAGTGAGCTCCATTCACAAGAACCCCAAGGTCAGACAGCTGCTTATCAGCCCTGGCCCCAAGCCAAGGCAGCCTGGGCCCCAGAGCACAGGGCGGGGGGGCCCCTCCGCTGCTGTCTGTTCCCTTTCATGCTTGGTATCAGGGACTCATCACAAGCACCAGCTGTCGCTAACAGGCCACCATATAACGCAGCATCTCTGGTCTGGGTTCCCACGTGACCGCGGGACCCGGGGGTGTTGCTTTGGGCTGCTCTTAGCACCTGCCACTGGGAACTGGAATAGTCCCTGGCTGCGGCGAGTTTTGGGGACTTGCCTCATTATCTTGCCTCTTCGGGGACCTGCAATTTTTGCAGTGTGTTGCAGCACTGATAGCAGGAGCCACGACACGCGTCCCGAGATCTGAGCAGCCAGGAAATGGCTGGCGGGACGAGCAGAGGCACGTGACCCATGTTAGCTCTTGAGTCAATTGATGGTTACAGTCCACGCCGACTTCTCGGCCGACCCCTGGGCACGGCGAGCCACGGTGGTTTGAAGAAGAGGAATTTATCTTTGGGGTGACCTCTGGGGCGACCTCTGGGGCAGTGCCACCCGCTTTTGACACTTGCTCAGACTGGTGCCTTCAATTCTCAGGCTGGACCTGGGGATTTCATCTGAAGTAGGGGGTTTACTTCTGGGGCCCTGCCCTTTTCAGACAAGCACAGGTTAGGGCTTTCCCTGCCTTGACGAGCGAGTTTTAAGGAAACCAAGTGAGTTGAACTTACTTGCTGGCTCGGAGCTACGCCCTGTGCCTGGACACATCCTGCGGAGCCAGCTGAACTTGGATCCAGAGGAGTGTGAGGAGCTCCCAAGGAACTAGATGGGCTCAAGGGACCCCCTTTTGAGGTGTGTGACAAGTGACGGTTGTCCTACGAGGTCAGAAGGTCGCTGTTTAACAACAACAGCAGCGAGTAATCGCAAAGGTCGCAAAATGCACCTTTTGGCTTCCCGCTCACATCTTCTCCCCACTTCCTGGTACCGAACTCCCTCCCCTGGCCAGGGGGCTGGCACTCGCCTCCTAGCTTTTCCCCTGCCCCTTTCACAGCTCCTTGCCTGGCTGGATCACTCTCTGTGAATGCTGAGCTCTCATTTCCGAGGTCTGGTCTGGCTGTCTGTATCCTCAGTTTCATCCAGAACAAAGGTGGCCTCCAGAGGTGACAGATGCAACAGGAACCCAAAGGGAGCCAGGGCTGCCGGCCCTCGAAAGCAGGAAGGCTGAGAAGGACTGATGACTTAATAACCATGCGCTCCTGAGCAGGCTTTCGCTCTGATGCCAGTGGTGCAAGGCACAAGGAGAGGCAGCTGGAGCTTCTGGTCACGAATGGGAGACACTGACTTACCGACACATCTGAACTTAGAGAAAGGCAGGCCAGGCCTGGAATCCTAATGCCAGCTGGTGGACAAGACAAAGGAGATGGGGAGGTGGTGCTGTAGGTTAACAAGAGCTTAGATTAAACCTGGGATAACAAGTTAATCACTTCTGGGTGGAAGCACATCAGCCAATACGCAACCCGTGAGCTGGGTCTGAGGAACACGCAGACCTTACTCAAAAACACTGAAGAGCAGCTCTTCAGCTGCTCTGTAACTGGGACCATAGAGAAATGCAACGCAGCGGCTCTGCAAGACTGAAAAACCCCAGTTTAGCTCAACTGCAACCACCCCCCAAACCGTCCAACAACAAAAACCCCCAAAAAAGGGAACTGCAGAGGAGTGAGCAAGCTTGCTAACAGAGAATGACATCCTCCCAGGCAGCACTGCAGCTGCAGCTGGGAACTTCCTTCTCTGTCCAACGCCGCCACCCTGCGCAGGTGGAGAACAGGCACCCAGGAGAGGAAGGAGGGAAGGGTGGGGCCGGTGACACCACCACCGTCGGGCTGACCAGCCGCTTCCGCTTCTCTCTGGGGTATCTGCGGCTGCGGCTGCAGAGGGAGGACAAGGACCAGAGGTACAGGGCGCTTACGTGGCCACATCTTTCTCCTTTGTTGCAGGAAAAGGAATCAGGAACATTGTCCAAAAAAACAAAAAAAAAAAGTGACGCTGGCATTTTTTAGGACATTACTCAGATGATTGCAGCTAGGTGCTCGCTTACACAGCTTGTCGTCAGCACCTGGACTCCCTCCTGCCCAGCCCCACGGCCAGAGCCCCTCAGCTCGACAGCAGCTGCTGTAAACACCGGTGCAAGCGTAGATCGCACACTGCAGTTCCGTGCCGCTTCTCACCCAGGAGAAGCACGATCTGCTCTCCAGCATGGGTGCAGCACAATGGCCTGTACCTTCAGCCCATCCCTCGTTGCAGCGCTTGAAGGCATCCCTCATGAAAACAGCCCGGCAAACGTGCTGCCGTGCACAACATCTCACACGCGCTCCAGCACAGCGTGAGGCACACGACGGGGCAGACCAGCATGCTGCATACGATCGCATGCTTCTACAGTGACACTGCTCTCTTCTCTCTTCTTCCTGCACTCCCCTCCTATGTAGCCATCCATTCCCATGCTCAAGACCAGCAAATTCTACTCAACTGATGTACCCTCATCTGGCTTGAGTATCAAAGGAAGCTCCTGGGAAGCTTTGCCACTTGCCGCACAGACCAGGCAGGATTCCACCTCTGCTCTGCGGCAGCATTCAGAAACCACTGCAAGCAGCGGATGGGTGTCACTTGCTGGGAAACAAAAATAAGTACTGAAGCACTTGCAACTGCTCAGTGAATCCTATCAGAGCAGTATCAAAAATGGTATTTCTGATTCAGGCTGTCAGACGCTGGGCCAAAAACCCAGAGTGAGGAATACAGACACCAGGATACAGGGAGCTTAGAAAACTGCCTTTATTCTATTAGTTGTTGGAAAAATGAAAATACAGAAAGAGTTTAGTTGGCTGCAGAACAGCAAGAAGTTCACAGGTTAGGAGTCTGATCACTACATGGTAACCAAACTTACACAAAAAGTTTCTTTTTTTTTTTTTTTTTTTTTAGTTTTGAAACTGGGTCCAGCAATGAACTTAAGGCAACTGAACAGTTCAGAAGCTTTGTGTGTGAGCAGGCTGTCTTTTCTCATCCCTACAGCACGTCATGGAAAAAACTCCTCCTGGGTGTGCAGACCACTCAAATCATTCAAATGGGTCAGACTCTTACAAATGAACAGGGGAAGAGGATCAGCTGCTTTCCATCGGACTTTTATTTTCAAATACAGTTTCTTAAAAAACCCAGAACACCTTAACGCAGAGGTTACAAGTAACAGTATTAGGAAATCCAATTATACAAAAAATACTACATCTAAGCTGGGGTAAATAGATTTATTTTTGGTAACATACATTTAAACTGGCACTAATTACACAGTAACTAAAAGGTAACTAACATGAAACCACAGAACCCTCACTTTTCCTTAGCTGAATGGGACTTGGTCATTTCAGAGTGATCACATTTTCGAACTAATGTTTTACACCACTGAGCCATGAAAATCAGATCTTCCTAAATGTGATAGCACTGAAGCTACACTTGATTCCACATACAGCCATGTAACTGTTGTACTCAATTAGAATAGGACGTTAGTTATAAAGTAGTTACAGACCAATCCTCTGTGTTGACAGCTTTTTCTCTTTCTAGAAAGAAGAAGATAGAGAATTGTCTTCAATTAGCGCCTGGCATATCCTGTGAGTGCAGAAAAGGTTTGTTAGAGGAATGTTGAGGTTAACCTTGGGTGCACAGATGAATTTGATGCAGATTGTTATAAAAATCATGGTTGGCTTCTAAATACTGGTAGCAAGATGACTCGATTTTTAAATCTCTTAAGTAAATTATAGATAATGAAAAAGGCCAGTAATCATACACTAAGATTAATAAACAGCACTTCAAAATTACTCAAGTGCAGGGTGCTGCTTTGGCCATCTTCCTCTGGCCACACTTTATAAGAGAAGGCACCCGGACTTTTTCTTGCCACGCCGGGCTTGCAAAGCAGCTCTAGTGGCCATTTCAAAAACCTCCCTCACACCGTCTTTGGTCTTTGCCGAACACTCCATATACCCAAATGCACCAATGCGGTTTGCCATATCTCTTCCTTCTTCGGGTTTGACAGGCTCCTGTAATGGCACAAAAGCAAGAGGTGAGAACAATCCAAGGCCGCACCGACACGCGCCAGTCTTCCCTTTCCCACCCAGCCTCCCAACAAAGGCAAAGGAATTTCTGGATTAATGCACATAATTAATTGGTTACTTAATAATTAATTGCTCCCCTGAGAGCGATCCTTTAAATAATAAAGGCGGATTCAAAATAAAATTTGCTTATTTTCACAAGATGCAGCGCGCACCTCAGCCTGGATTACACAGATGAGGTGTATATTTGCATACTGCGCCAACGCTTGAGGACATGATCAGTTTTCTAACACCTCTGAGCTTGAAGGCTGCGAGACCCTTTGAAACTTGAGCAAATGATTGCTTATCTCTGAGGAAACATTCATGCAACTCTGCCAAAATTGTAACAAAAGCCTCTGAACAAATCCCAAAATTAATGCCTCAGTCTTTGTATAAAAACAAATATTATGCAACAGGAGCAAAAATTCCAGGAGAGAGCAGAATATCTGCAGTCCCATACCCAAGCTGGGGGTTTCAGACTCTATCTGAAAATGAAACCTGTGGTTATCAGCTCAAAACACCTACCAACAACACTGTTTCCTTTCACATCCTGAACATACAAAAAAACCAACCTGAGTGTGCATGCACTTGATGTGTTGATGCCTCATAATTCCTTTCCACCTCAGGGATCCAGCTCTCCAGCACAGAGAGTTGCTGACTGTTAGTAACCCAATATAGCCATTTTCATGGCTGAGAATGCCTTTTTCTAAAAATGTAATCTCCAAATATGAAAAAAGAAACACTCCATTAAAGGTAATACATACTTTCTGGTTTCTGTCAGGGGTAAGTGTTCATTATGCAGCCCACAGGAAGCTGGCAGCAAGCTGCAGATGCCTACTTAGCACTCTGGTCCAACCACTACAGACTTTCCTCGTTTATTGTAAGACTATCAGAAAGGAACCTGCCTGCTTCATTTTGGCCAGCTCTCGTCTTGTGTGCTCGTCATTCCTCAGGTCCTTCTTGTTTCCTACCAAGATGATAGGCACGTTGGGGCAGAAATGCTTCACCTCCGGGGTCCACTTCTCTGGGATGTTTTCTGAAAAAAATAAATAGACGTATGACTGTACTAAAACCCACTTCTGGGGAGAGTTTTATTTTAAATCTTTTACCTGCTGCCTGAGTGGTTTTAGCTTGCTAATCCACACTGATGCCCTTTTTTCTACTCAATTTGGGAAGCAAATAGACTTGTTCTGGTATTACCAAAAAAGACAAGCCTGTCTATGGCAATTTTAAGGCTGAAGGACACCTGACCTCTTGGCTTCTCTACATCTCTCAGTAGCTACTTGACGAGGGTTAGCATAAGGTACTTCAAAGAACAGCATGCAGAATTCTGAAGCAGAGAGTTATGGAATATTTTGCTTCAAGAGAAACATTTTATTTATCTCCAGAAGCTAAAGATAGGCATAACCCTGAAACTTAAGTTTTTACATCACTTCTTCCTTTTAAAAAGCAACATCAAACTACTCCGAAATCTCCCATTAACTGTAGCAGAAATGTTGTTCTATAAACTAATTACAGATGAACAGAAACAAAGACTTTGTGTAAGTCATTTGCAGATTTGCCATTTCCCCCTATCTGCAGCAAATGAATTTGCGCTCATATACAAGAAACTTTTTCCTCTTAACTTCCCTACGTGACTTTTTTTTTAAATGGAGTAGCAAATGGAAGACTTGAGGGCTTTTGAAAGCAAAACCTTGATAAATTCTATATAGCAGGAAGTGCTGAACAGCCCAAAACATTTGGCTTTGCTTTCAGAAGCTCTCAGACATCTGAGATTCACTGGTGGATGTACTTGCAGGCTACATAACCCCTTTTTATCTTCACAAAATTCCATTCAGCTTTTGAAGAGACACTCACTATTATGGCATTGTTTTCTTGTTGAAAGAACAACTTCGACAAGCATTTTGAAGCCAGTTTCTGCACTACAGCCAAAACCGCAACTCTGCAGCTGCACCTGGAGAGCTCAGGGGGTGCTGGCCTCCAGACGCTGCACACCTGAAGAGCCGTCTGGCAGTTCATTGCTCCCTCCACGGCTCCCAGGGACACAGGCGCCCTGCTACTGGTGAGCAGTAAGGGAGGAGAGGGAGGAAAAAATAGCCAAGATCAGACTTGACTTAATTAAACCCCTCTCCCCCTGCCTCCAGGGTTCAGTAACCCATCTTGTTTCCAGGGCGGTCAGTCAGTCAGCTCTCCAGCTGCCAGGGGAGCAGCACATGCAGTAGAAGTGAGCACAGCTCAAACCTCGTACGTAGCTGTTAACAGCCACACCAGGCATGACCACAGCACCGCTGCCAACTAAACCTCAAGTGGTTTTGGAGGGAGATGAAGACAATGAATGATGTCTCTAAACACAGGATCAGGTGGAAGTGATGAAGAGAGAGATCAGGATTTCCCAGATACCAAGCTGGCACTGATTTTTATAAGACACTTTCACACCCAACTGTCCGTTCAATGGCTGGCTAGCCTTCGGAGGCAAAGCAAGAAATGAGACTGAGCAGCTATCAAACATTACTCTAGTCAGACTGTAATGCCACCGTAACATCTTAAGGAATATTTTGTTTGCTCATTTACTCAAACCTTGTGTGAACTGTGGCAGGAATGGTATTTTTCAACCATTGTGGTAGCCGTATTTGGGACTAATCCTTCCATTAACTGCATTTCTGTGCTTTCTGGAGCCTTTTTGTCTCATTCTTGTTTCTTCCTAAGACACAATTCTGGGAGGCAAGGTTCATCCGCAAGATAGGTCAGAGGTGAAGTAAAAAAGCTTCTCTAAGGACAGCTTGCAGTGATTGCAATCACCCTGGCAGTAGAAAACTCCAAAGGATTCAGTGGTTTAAGGCATTTAAGAGAGAATTTATATCCCATTTATGAGTGCCAGTTAAAATAATTTGAGGCCTGTCATTAATAGACAAAGCAGAGGGGTCTCTCACTTCTGGCTAGGAGCTGCCCAACGCATGGATATAATTTTGACCAGTTACAGACATGTACCAGGCAGTCACTGTACAGAAGGTTCTTGTCAGAGTACAGCCGGTCACACACACACACAGAGAATCGATGTGCCTGAAGATCTACCTTAATATTATCTGCATTTTAATAAGAAACTTCACAAATAGCCACTAGTGAACAAATCCCACTGGTGAAAATCAAAGTTCAAGAGACGTTGAGTCTTAGAAACAAGAGAATCTCTATCTCCCTGCTCCTTACCCTCCTCAAAAACGTCTTGGTAAGGTCAAATACACTGATATCTACACATCAGATTCATAAATCAGTCAGTGAAGATCTCAGTCTTGGACTCCATACAGAAGAGGTGCCCATCTAATACACAGATTTTTGAAACCCATGTTTTTGGAGCTCAGAAATCATAAATCAGGCAACATTTTTCTTCTCTTTTCTCCATCACAAGCAGATACCAGTCACTGGAAAGCAGACTAGGAGAGTATAAATCTCCAGCCTCTGATCATTTCCACCAGTGAGAAAGCCACCCTCCATTGTAGTTCTAGCCCATGTTTTTAACTCACCAAGCAGAGAGCAAAAAAAACCCCACGTTATTTGGGACCAATAACTCAGAGTGTTTCAAGCTGATCTCTCTTGAATAAACGGGGGAGAGGGAGGAAAGGGATGAAAACTCAAAGCAAGCTTTCCCATTTACACAGAAAGGAAGTTACTCTGTTTTCCTTGATATAGTGTGGACTTGAGTGTGTAAGAATCTCCAATTTCCAAGGAGAAATTAAAAAAAAAAAAAAAGTAAAATAAAATCAAAACGTGGGTGGGCCATGCCATCAGTGGAGACATTATGTATTCACAGGGCTCTCGGACACAGCAGAGTGCAACTACAGCCTTCCTGTTTGCCTGGGGTCACCGAGGCAGCACCTCCCAAGGGAGGAGCACACCAGCACGCTGCCCACCAGCCAACTTTGCTGGGTTTGGGGTGCTGATCTACGCCAGGTTGCTGCCTCCTTGCTAAGTGTTGCTCAAATTATGCAGCAGAGCCCTGGGTCAACACAGCGTGCTGCCGAGGCTTTCAAAATACCACTCAGCATTGTTGAAGAATAGGACATCATTGTTGAAGAATACACGTTCCTTTAAGATCTTAATGTCTGAAAACTATGCATTCCAGCCAGTAGGAATTTTGAAACTAGGAATGCTCTCAATCATTACAGCACATGAAAATATATTTTACAGCATAATTTCCAAGGGGAATACAGCGACACAGAGAAGTGGTTCTGATTCAATTATTGATCTACTTACCTAAACTATCAGGACTATCAATTGAAAAACACATAAGTATAACATCAGTATCTGGATAAGAAAGCGGTCTAAGTCGATCATAGTCTTCTTGTCCTGCTGTATCCCACAAAGCCAACTCAACCTGCGGAAGAAAGGTAATGCTGTTAGCCAGATCACCAGGGAAGTTTTGTTTCAGACGCCAGTAACACAAGAGAAGTGGATAAAATATTTCAGTCAACACCACTCAAAAGGAATAGACTACAAGGCAAGCCACTTTGACAGGAGAAGTATTGGAAATTTTATGTTCTGTAACTCCAAAAATCTTTCCTTCATATCCATGCCCACTGTCAATTCTCTGAAAGGACTTAAAAGCTACCAGCAGAAAAGCAAGACAGAAGAACTGAAGGGCATTGGCTCCAAAAGGCTGGGAATCTCTCTGATAAGCATTCTAGAAACATCAGTTTTCAGTGAAAGTGGACTCTCTAAGTATATGCTTTTCAGGATTATGCACATTTTCAATTGGTTTACAGCTGGAACCTGTAGTGACTAAGAAGTGTCAAGATTGTACTTGTGCACACATTCATTAAAACTCCATCACAGCAGAAATTTACACTTGCAATTTGCTTTGAAGTGAACCTGATTTGTGTGTAAAGCTTCTTGTTACTAAGAACTGAATAAAGTAGGTAACGTTCTCAATATTTCTACTTACGGTGGAGCTAGGGAAGAACACCCCAACAGGATTGTTTAAAACTGCAGAAGGAATAGCCAACGTTTAAACTAGGAAATTTAAAAACTATAATTAATGTCTGAAGGTATACTCTTGCTCGAGATTCTCTGATGCATCTGCCTTTCCAACAGAGTGGGTGCCTTCTTATTTAAACTCTTACATTCAAAAATTCCAGGAAAAAAAGTCCACAGCAGCTCAGATAAAGACAGATGGGCAGAACTGGAACCCAAATGTGAGCTTGAATGTGCAATGCAACTGTTTGGTTAAATTGTGAAGATACAAAGCCTTAGTTGCTCGCATATACGAAAAAATTCTTCTGTATTTCAGTCAGAAATACTCCTCCTCTCAGAGTCACCTTTGCAAACGTGAATTTTCTGGCAAATGTTCATATTTTTTACAGAGATGTCTGTTGAGGGTTCCCTCACATGGCACTGGAATCAGCTCCTTTGCTCTATCTAAAAAATCGCATCTCGTACCACCACCGTTTTGTCTTCACATGGCTTCTGAACAATTCTGGTAATGCTTTTCTAGGAAAACAGAGGTAAGTGGCTGTCAAACGGAACAGTCTTAAGCACTGCTCTCCTACAAACTTTTGTAATCAAGTTTTCTGAAGACAAAGTGCTCGGATAAATACGTCACCTAGTTACAAAAAAAACCAAACCCACCAGCTGACATTTCCACAGCAGAAAATGCAGTGCTCAAGCTGCTCATGCAATTTTTATTTAGATACTGGCTGCATATAGGTGATAGGGCATGACTCCTGCTTCACCCATTTAGAGATGCAGAGACTCAGGCAGAAGGGAATGAGGAAGTTTGACTAGATGATAAAAGATAGAAATGGATATCATATATATTTTAAACAATAGTCCTTAGAGTCTAAGATACAACATAGAAACTGCAGAAACTGTCACTTGGGAGGCAAACATGTTCTAGTATTAGTCTAAAAGTATTTTTTTTACCCAGTCGTATCATGGGAGAGAAAAAGCTC
>JAVKLA010000036.1:7959212-7978091 GCA_034782735.1 Sagittarius serpentarius | reverse complement strand
TCAGACTCAAATAGCATGAACTATGATGACTAAAACCACAAATAATCCATGCCTGTAACAGTAGGAAATCAAATTTAACATAAAGCCCAAAACTATCTCAAAAAGTTTTTGCTCAAATCAGGATTGAAACTGAGCAGTTTCAATCAATCCGTCACTGCATCTGAACTAGAACTGACTGAAAGATGTTCTGACTGTACCTGAACCCAGAGCAAAGGCACATGTCGCAGCAAGGGCTGAAACAGGGAAGCTCAGCACAGCATAAAAACCTGCCACATGCTTGACATGAGGACCCATGGCACTAAGGTCAGCTCTGTGTGGTTACGGTAACAAGACAGACTGCCTGACATGCCATGGCTGCCTGAAAGGGTTTGAAAATAGTTGAGCTTTCAAGATGCAAAGTTTCCGCTTTGTGTGCTTCCAGAGTATCCTGGAAAGTGGCAATTTTACACATCACACACTACCCTGCATGACATAAATGCAGAAGGCAACCTATCTGGCATTCAGAGAGCAGACTTCTGAAAACTGCCTCTTGGAGCAGGTGTCTGGCATGTTTGTTTGGCAACAAAAGGACTCAGAGGTCACATAGATTCAAAACTGATTTTCAAAGTATTTAAAATGCAAAGGAAATATTTTAATGATTAATTTACTGAAGTACAAACTAAAAATGAAGCTCAGGGAGCTGTGGGTACGCTTGGCTGCTAAGAATTGCATTCCTTCAGACAAGCAGGACAGATGATGCTGATGTACACTACAAGAATCAAATACCTTCGAAGCCTGTCAGTCATCTGTTCTGAAGAGGATCCTGCACGTTGCAGGAGTGGAGACTCTCTGCAGGAACTATTCTTTGTTAATCACAATACCAGGTCTCTATCAAAACAGGGACTCCACTACGCAATTCCAAAGGCTAGTAGTCCTGCGTCCTCAGCATGTAGGCATGTCTTTGAATTGCTCCATCCCCTCCCACCTACTGCAACATTTTACTTGGAATAACTGTATGTTCTTTAGAATCTCAACTTGTATAAGGTTAGAAATAGGCTGTTAAGCAGGCATTGCATATAAGCAGGTTCTAGCAAGGACAGTATTTTTTCCACAGGAACATGCTTAATATTTAAAAATATAGTTACAGCATAAGCACTAAGCATGTGTACTAACCAATTATTAAAGAAGTGTAGAGATCTCTATGCTACTCTGAATAAATCCAAGTTCATTTTGACCGTTACAGGACTGTACACATACCTGCTTTCCATCCACTTCGATATCTGCTACATAATTTTCAAAGACGGTGGGAACATACACTTCAGGGAACTGGTCTTTGCTAAATACAATCAGCAGACAGGTCTTTCCACAGGCACCATCACCCACTATAACCAGCTTTTTTCGAATGGCTGCCATAGCTGAAAAACAAAACAACAACTTATTAATTCTTCCACTACAGCTTTTAACTGACATGCTAATAATTAACAACCACTAAGTTTTCAATTAGTAAGATCTTTTAAATTGGGTCTACATGTCCATTAGAGACACAGACAGGTATCTGGAATCATGTGAGTTCAAATTCCCATCCTTTTGAGAAAAACATTTCCCAGCACTTGTCAACAAACTGGTGAGCCACTGGGTGCAAAAATAACACTAGGGAGACCAGCCTGATTTGGCATTTCTTGACCTATTCTAAAGGTTGAGATAGGAACATCCAGAGATAGTGAGTGAGCAAGCAGCACCATTCCAGAGCACCTTCTGAAAAGTGTCTTCTAGGTAATCAAATAAGAGAGGCTTCCATTCAAGGGCGGTAACATTTTCTTGTCATGCTCAGTTGTCTTACCCACAAAAGTGCCAGTCAGCTGGACTGAGGAGCATCTACTGCCATGTCAGAGCACCAACAGAAGGATCTCAAGGTAACCAGCCTGTTCCTTGGATTACAACCACCACACTGCAAAGGATTCTGGAAGGACACATCCCACTCCTCAATCCGCTTTCCTGGACATCGCTGTTACCAGGTTAATATAGCCTGCTATCAGCTTACATTAAGTAAAGGGGGGGGGGACGGACACACAGAGGGAGACACCACCGTGGTGCTCCACAAAGATCTCTGCTGTTCAAAGTACTGATTTGTACCAGGACCGTACAAATCCACGGCTTGCTCACATGTAACTTTGGCCTCAAAAAGATGGTATGAAAGCTTGAAAAGGTTTAACGAAAGCCTAGAGTCAGGGTGGGACTGAAGGAGAAGATTGTGTTGGATTTGGCAAATTTCTACAGTCACAAGTGGCCCAAATAGTATGGATAGGGAGTGATCGTTCATCATCAATTCCCACAAATGAATGCGAGGCGGGTGATACAAAGATAGTAGAAAAGGGTTCAAGCCCACCAGAAGGCAATGGGCCTTGGGAACTCCAACAAGAAGATGTTATGGACACAAGAAATTTATACAGGCCTAAAGAGGACTGGGCAAGTACATGGGAGAAGCTTCCTATGTGAGTTCTATGAGTTTGAATGCAGAAACCACATCTGCCTTAGAAAATCCCCACAGTAAAAGTACTTTGAGGCTGAGAGAGTACCTTGGGAAGCACCGTATACGTGTCTGCTCTCTTCTTCCTTTTCCCTAGGCATTTATTGTGACTATTGCAGGAACAAGCCAGAGATTTAGGGAGTGACCTGGCTACAGGGGACTGGAATGAGGACAGAACCATAACTACTTTCTTTTCCATAACATAAAGGCACTCCAGGGGAAGCCGCTTAGTCATCCCATGAAGCTTCCTGGAAATGGAGCAAACAGCAACACCACCATAATACCTACCATTGCACAGAGAAGGACCACTTCAGCCCATCAAGCAGCAAGGGCTCGAGGACTTGTAGAGCACAGCTTTGTCAAACACAACTGCTCAAGTAATCCAGACCCATTTCTAAAAGGAGCTTTTTTCACCTTGTGAATATATATGTACACACATTCAAGCTATTTACCGTAGGGATTTGGGGTTATTTTTACATTTGTGGAAGGTTTAAAATGATCCAAGCTTTAAAAAGGTTTTCTTTCAGTGGTTTTAGATGGGTTTTGAATAATTCCTAGCAATGGTAATATTCAATTTTTACAGAACTGGAAATCATCTGTCCTCTGTACCAAGTCAAGATCAACTACTTACAAGTTCTACCTACTGTCAAGCTTTGTCTAATCTGCCCTTCGAAACAGTAATGCTAAGTCCTACAGAACTTCTGAAGCTGTCTACTCCTGTGCTCCACAATATTTACTATGAGAAAGTTTTCCCCAATGTGTATCCTCAACCTTCTTTGATGTAATGTAAGGCCATTACTGTTTATCCTATTTGTCATGGGCATAGAAGAATAGATTATTCCCTTTCCCTAGTGCAGTTGAGAATACATGGCTTCATTTAGTCTTCTCTTCAGGCAAAACAATTCAAGTTTATTCAAGTTGTCTTCTCTGTAAATCGTATTTCCTAGACTCTCCTGTTGCTCCCTTCTGGGCACAGTCCAATTGGCACAAATTCACCGAAGCATAGAGCCCAAAAGCTGAATCCAGTATTTCACCTAGGGCTTTACGAACATTAACTAGAGCTGAAGAATTATTTTATTGACCTGCCAGGATATATTGTTGCTTAAACACCGTACTGGAAGTGTATGTCTTTTTTTTTTTTCCTCCTCAGAAGACAACTGTTGACACATTCAGCTTTTAATTCATGACAACTCCCAGATCTTCTTCATTAGGACTGCTACATAGTAAATTGCTCTCTATTCACACAGCTGAATGTTCTACTGTCATGCTTTCATTTATCCTTCTGACTGATGTTTTATTCTACCTCCAAGTTCTAGTTCTGTCCTGAAGCTTAATCATAGCCTTTCTCAGACGCAAGTTTAATAATCTTGATTCCCGGATAATTATCTGGGTCATTGATGAAACCACACTGGAGACATGGGTGGATGACAGAATGAGATAACCTTCCTTCCTCGGTATCCTCCCTCCTCCTCCCTTCTGTACTAGTGGCTAGGGCTCTGGCCCTTGATCACTTGTGTTACCTGCAATAGCACCCAGGGTAGCTGACCTTTTTGGCATCACCTATGGATAACTGTCTTTTTCTGTGGATTATCAGATCAACTCTTCCTTTATCTTCTTCTAAATACCTCTGTCACTCTAGATTTTTTTAAAGTGTTCCTGGCCAGTTCAATCTCATTTTATGCTTTGGCCTTCTATATACTTATGCCCAAGGTCTACAAGAAAACTGCAATTCTGTAAAAAAAAAAAAAAAAATTAAAAAAAAAAATCATCATTTAATGTAGTGCTTTCTATAAACTCTTCCCTAAAAAAACCAGCTTGAAAATTATATATATATTAAAAAAACTATTTCAGGAGTTTTATTTGATCTCAGTATCTCTTTCCTGAGAAAAGCCTATCACGAAACTCTCCCTGCCTGAATCTTTCCTGAGATCTGTTGACATTATTTTGACCCAACGTGGAAGATCACTCTGTCAATCAAGATGCCTTTCAGCAGTGTATGCTCAACCACTTCCTTCCCACTACTTAGGATCCACCCCATGAGACTCTCCCCCACTCACAGTCTTATGTGCAGGACTGTCACCAGGACATCTCAAACCTGAACAGTCCCTTCCAGCTAGTCCATCCAATATCTAGGTAATTAAAATTCCCTCATCACCAACTTCTAGAGGATCCTGCCAAGATGCTCACAAAAAGAAAAATCTTTTTTTTGGTGACCTATAGCATCCCCATCTTTTTTACTGTGGTTTCATCTTCCAAAGCATTACCACAGAATAATTTGTTCTGCATAATGTCCTTGGAACAAATGTGTTGTATAAAATTCAATTCAGGATGCGAAGATCACCACTTATATCCTTGAAGCTTTCACTTACCTCGAAAGCCCTAGGAGTTGCTTTTGATTTGCTTACCTCAAGCATTCCCCTGGGCATGCAGCACAGGCTGAGGCTAGTTTGTTTATGGACCTCAACAAATCTTCAGAAACAGCTCAGATTATAAATGCTGAGTAGACAGAGATGCCTCAGGATGTTAGGTCTGATCACTGGATAGACCCCTCCATCCACCTTGGAAGGAAGTCACCAAACGTCACAACTTGTTTCTTACTGACATTAGTGGTTACAAACTTTACAGCTTTACAGTACTTGAAGTTTCTTCTCTACTGGTGAGGTTGAACCCTTACTTGCTGCCAGAACAACACACTTCACTTCTATTCAACTATGTGTATGTTCAAGGATGGAACACTGCTTTTGGGCCTGCACCCAGCTTTCTTCTCATGACAGATTCATCTTGCCTGTATCGCTGAAGGTCTCCATGCATATGGTAATTGTTCTAGTGGTGCTACCTGTCCAAAACCCCCTTATTTGTTCTTCAAATTTTAGCAGATATCTGGCTATGGCAACAGCATCCTGTAATCCATGCATTAAGCATATTTACGACAATAATTTCCTAATTTAGAGAATTCAGTGTACAGATCGGCATCTTTTAGCTAATTATTTTTAGTTAAAATAAACACATTTCTATCCAGTGGGTAGCTATATAGGATTTTCAGGTCTGGCAAATACTCAGAAAAGCAACATCTCCGTAGTACAACAGAGAAAAAAACTGATTGCTTAGAATGGAGCTACATCTTAGTGGTGCCTATCACAAGAACAACACTAACAGCATTCACAGCAGCCATGTCTTTCTGCTGCATTTTGACATGCTCTGGTTATCTTAACCAAGTATTCTGAAGCTTGGAAATACATCAAATTTGGACCAGCAGTATGTTTTGACAGGAATCAAAAAGCACTTTGCTAGCCTAAAAAGTTTCATTTAGAGATGTACGGTACTTGCGTTACATGCAAGTTAGTATTTGCTGCAGTACAGCCTGTCACCAGTGAGTATATGTCTACGTTTAGAGGTAAAAAACCCTTATGAACTACCTAAGAGGATACTACAAATAGACCAAACCCAAGCTACCCACTACCTCACTGTAACTGAACACAAGTACTACACATTTATCCTTTTATGCAATGCATAGAACTGGGAGAGACCAATAAATCCAGAAAGCTGCTGGAACAGCGTCACTGACTATGCACACTGAGCAAGAAATATTCTATCCCAATTAGCATAACAGAATGGCTGCGGTGATCTTCTAGGGGATTCTGTGCCATCTTCTGCAGCAAGACGACAGATCTGCAATTTTCCTACTCAAACCATTCCTCCCACCTTTGCACTTATAGGATTCTTAAAACCAGCTAGTCTGCTAGATTCAAAGTGGAAACTCTCACAACATGACTCAAGTGACTCATCTGAATGGAAGAGATTCAATTATGACATTTCCTCAACCTAGGCCAGTGCCTTTCAGAGGTATTACAAGAGCTTTAAACTTCGTTTACTCAATCCCACTAACATCACAGGAGGTTACAACACAAGGAGCTCCTGTTTGCTGAGAGTTGCCACACTAATATCCTTGTTACATGAGGCTGCTATTTCTAAGTGCAGTGATGCTCCAAAACTCATGCTGCATAAAGCCCTGCTTGTTAAAAGAATCTAGAGAATACTCCAGAAGAATGAGAACTGGGGAAAATATTTTTTTCCATGTTTTAAATGTACTCCCCCCCGCCCAAGTAGTATTGTTTACTGCAATGGAATTTGCCTCTTCTCTTCAGCATGCTATTTATTTTTCCAAGGAACAACATTTCCAGTGCCTCCTCTCCTGCCAATCCCAAGG
This sequence comes from Sagittarius serpentarius, assembly GCA_034782735.1. Lineage (NCBI taxonomy): Eukaryota > Metazoa > Chordata > Aves > Accipitriformes > Sagittariidae > Sagittarius > Sagittarius serpentarius. The sequence continues at coordinate 7,971,378 of JAVKLA010000036.1, read as the reverse complement.
CCACACAGCACGAGTGAGGACTGTGGACACGCTGTTGACATTATGAAGTTGGATAAACCGGTAACAAACATGCCAGGTTTGCCTGTCTCGCTCTGGATCTCACCCTGGAGAAAGTAATAAAGTGGAAGAAACAGCCCTTTACCATCACAGAGGTATCCTGACTAGATTTAATTTCAATTACCAATCAGTTACTACTAACTTTACATTGCCTGCTATGCTATACAGGCAGATCCCTTGTATAATGCACAGTTTTGTCAAAAAACATCTGGATTACTGCATACGCGAGCAAGCACACAGCAGAAGCAGTTCAGCAGGACCAATTAATGATGTTTCTGATGCTGAGGGGGAAAAATCCTTTCAATTCTTTCCCATCTAATTTTGCTGAAGTCCTTAAAACCAAAATGTTCGAAAGCCAGGACTTTGAAATCTTGTAAAGACTGCTTTGCTGCTGAATCCTCCACACTCAGCACTTAAACAGTTCGCTACTGAGTGAATTACAGCCTGGCACTCGTCTCGCTTGCTTCATTTCCCCCTTCATTCAGTCAGCCCTGCCCTGGGGCCAGCAGCAGGAACAAGAGCAAGGCTGAGGGACCAGAAGATGAAGCCCTACTCAAGTGTCCCCCATCCCGATCAGTCAAGCCCTGCCCTCTACCTACCACAGAGGAGAACTGCCTCTGCACCAGCACCAGAATTGACTCTTAAAATATACTCACTTTTGTTCGAGTTTGAGAGGGAGGAGGAATGAGTTTCCCTAAAGACTCCAGTGATGAAGAGGACATGGATGAGTGGGCTTTTCCCACAGTTTTCTTCTGGCTGTTTAGCAAGGTCTGGCATCAAAACTGAGAACTACCAAAACAGCTTGGAGCAGAAAGCAGATCAGCCCAAAAGCCAATAGGTCTGCTTTCAGAGCAGCTGTATACAGACAGTGAAGAAACTGAGATTGAATATGGAGCATTTGGGTGGGGGAAATGGTCCAAAGACCATGAGCAGAGAATGGGGAGGGGGCAGGCAAACAGGCCAGAAGGAAGATGGTAGAAGAATGTAACTGCTCAAATCCACCCTCCTCTAGAGCAGAATCCAGGATTCCCACATCTCCCAGCTGTTTAATTACCAACAGGAGGCAAGCATTTCAACCTTCTCCGTTGAAGTCCCAATGGAAAATGTCAGCAACTATACATTTTGTAATTTTTTTTTCTCCTCCATGCTTTTCATTAGTGAAAGTATGTATAAACAAATGTCAAAAACATTGCAGTTTGCTGTTGAAATGCTATTCATACGACCTTAAACCAACTCCTTTGAGCATACATAAACCTATGTGTGCTATTGTGCTTTTTTTTTTTTTTCCACGTAGCCCATACAGGATGGGCTATGCTCTTAAATAGCGATAGTTGTGAAGTAAAGGAAACTATGACCCCAATTCACCTCTTACAGAAGTTACAAAATGCGTAGCAAACAGCCATGGGACTGCAGCAAGAGTAAGAAAAAAAATAAAAAAAGAGAAAAGGTGATTCAATCACATAAAGAAGTTAGATAAAACTCATGCTTCTGCTACAGGGTTCCTAAAAGATCCTGGAAGAACTACATACACCAAAACATGCGGCACGTGACCACTTATTTATTGTCTTTATTTCTGAAGACATCCAGAATAGAACTCATCTGTACAGCTGCACTGAAAGTAAAGCCAGACAAACTCCATGTTCAGAGTGATCGTGCTCATTTGGTACCACGTACAACTTGAAATCAAGTGTTACTGGGGTAGAAATACAGTTCAACTACAAGCCATTGGAATACAAACACTGAAAACATGAATGCAGTCACCACTATAAAGGAGGCAGCCAACACAGCTTATTTCAATAACTGAAATTTACTTAATTCTGTGCAAATTTGCCTATGGACACTTGCATTCAAAAACTGATAAGCCACATTATTTAAAGCACTGCTAACAAGGCCTTTGGGAAACAACTATATTTATATTCCTTACAGCATCCAGCACATAAAGCAGTATGACAGTACTGCAAAATAGACCTATTTCCAACTACGGCACTATGTGGGAGCAGTTGGTAAGAAAAAGATATCTGCTGGGTTTTTTTTGGAGGGTTACATGTGAAATTTAACACTTGGAAAAAAGTCCCAAAGCTGGCAAAGCACAGGGCAGGTTACGGACGTTGCACATTAAATGTAATCCACAGTGAAACAGAAATATTCCATTATAAGACTGAAGTACAATTGAAAAAAATGACACAGAAGGTAAGCATAGTAGCCAATGGGATTAAAATACTGGACACAGGTCCTTCAGGAAGGTCCTCGGACAGGGTGAGCAGAGCGTTGAGCTTTCTGCTAGCAGTTTATTCAAAATGTGTGTTAACCATGCTCAAGTCTGGCAAGTTTTACTAGTTTGGGAAAAGTGCTTTGCAAACATAGCTATGTATTTCCAGAGCTGGCTTTAAATTGGTAGCAGTATAGCTGTGTTATAACCCTAGCTAATAAACCTCACCAGGTCTCAGCTAACTCCACAAATAACCAGCTCAAGCCTTTTTGTACCACATCACCAGAACTGGGAGCAGTGTCAGCTTAACTGCATTAGGTCTTAACAATGTTGGTTCAGTGGCAGCCCTGGTGAACCCTTAATGACTGACTGATGAATTTTATACAGTCATAAAGAGTTATCCAAAAGTACAAAACTGGTGTTTAAGATGCATAGGCATACAATGCATTCCAGTTAAGCACAGAGTGTGTTGTTCGTGCTGCCTCTACGATGGCTGCAATAGGGCAGGAGATACTTCGTCCAGCATAAAGCCTGCCAGTGCAAAGTTTTTGAGGAAACCTGAATCGGCAGTCAGTACGAGATCCGTGTTGTGTCATGCGGACACAGTAGGTCTAATCTGAGATATCATGTAAAGTCTCAAAGCTGGATTCATCCTATCAAATGACAGCCTTTGCCCTTGCTTTCCTCTTCAGGATAAATCCTGTATGACGACGTACAATTCATCTGACTCTCAGAGAAGAAAATTGCTTTGGATTCTGATAATTTTTTTTGATTTCTAACCATCACAGGAAAGAGCAAAACATTTTGCTTTGCTCTCCTTCCCTGTACAGCCCACCCGCCCGCACTTTACAGGAACGATGCCTCAGCACGATCAAACACTCCCAGGAACACACAAACTATCTTTTGTTAGAACGCCCAAGCCATGACCTGTGCAACCCTCTATACTCAGCACTGTGCCCCGCACGCAGCTCCAGCACGGACACTGACCAGGGGTACCAACTTGTCCCTGCTGCTAAATTTACATTTCTTACATCCAGAGACTCACAGACCGTCTTCTACCACAGGCCTACACGCATATAACAACGGGTACATTGGCTTGGGACTTAGGTCTCTCCACCTCAGCGCCTGGCATTCAGGATCAGCTTAGGAGTGGATTCCTACAGAAAAGCAGAAGAGGAAAAAGGAACGAGAAGCTTCCGCCTCCATACTCTCCAGCCTCCAACCATTTTCAGCTCAGGAGCTTCTTGGGTCAGATGTTGTTCCCATGAATCTGGTAACCTCAAACAGATTTCTCTTCCATGAGCTTGTCCAGACTCTCTTTGAACCCATGTAAACTTCCAGCACTCACAACATCCTGTTGGAGGGAGTTCCCACAGCTTAATTACACATTGTATGTAAAGCCACTTCCTTCAAATTCAAGATTGTCCCTTGACAATCAGTTGACAATCAGAGCAAACAGTTTACTTCGCTCACCCTCTTTCTGCTGCTCACGTAACAGATTTTCCAGACTGAAGCATCCTAGCATAGATTTGAGGGGTTTTTTGTTTGTTTTGTTTTTTTAAATACCTTCACACCTTTGACAGCAACAACTGGCTGATCTATCAGCTGGCTGCTCCTAGCATAAGGAGTAACAAAGTGGTAGAGGTGTCATGGTGAAGTGCTTCAGCCAGGAGGGCCCTTGGAAACCCAGCAGCACAGCACCGTGTACCTTCCCATCCCACATCATCCATCACAGCCCCAAACGCACCAGGGCTGCTGCAACACAGGCTCCAGAAGCTAGAGCCCTGAGGGACGCCCCCGTTTTCACAAGGGTGTGCTGTTACATGCACTCACGCCATATCAGAGAACCACACCCTGAGCCGTGTTTCAAGTGCAAACAAGCTGCAGCTTGGTCATTCCCTGGTACACTCCTTGCATTAACTCAAGTGCGGACGATCTTGACTTTAAAATAGGTGACAACAGAGAATCCCCTACCATGCTGCTTGCTCCAGCAGTTAGTTACATTTTCTACATTAGTGATGAGGTTTTATTTGTCACTTCCTCATTTATTTGGCCTCTGCAAATTTCTTCATACTGGTATTTTGTGTTTCTTCCAGGTGATTGGTGAGAAATACAGCCCAAGAGCTAACTCCTTCGTGTTCTCAGTAGACACAGATTCACTTGAGTTTCCACTTGCCTTTTAAAGCTGTCCTCTTTCTACTAAATTTAATATGAACCATATTGATTTTGTACTGGCTTAGTTTCTCACTGAAAATGACTTGCAATTACTGTCAAGTGCTAACTGAAGGAGAAGATGAACACCTGTACTTAAGAACCAAACTGAAACAATTAACACTAATTGTTTCTATTTCCCCCAGTCCAGGTTGAGTGACATTGCCTTAATTCATTCCTGAACGCTTTGTTACTTATTCCATTATTGTACCTGGGATTGATGTCTTAGTCTGATGGGATTATAATCATTAAGGTTGTCCTACTTCTCTTTGTTATTACTGCATATTAGCATTCTTTCAAACTCCTTAAACTGCTGCAGTATGTAAAGAGCTTTCTGGAAAAAAAAAAATTATATAAACCCCCTCCATTCGCAGGCCAGAGATCTTCAAAGCTGAGATATATATCAAAACAGGGGTGTCAATTACCAAGTCTGGTCAGATTAGGCATGCAATACTATTCAAACTTTTATTTATTTATTTAAAGAGATGATCCAAGTACCTGATTACAGGGATAAATAACTGGCAAAAGATAGGAAACCAGACAGAAAGAAATGCTCAGCTCTCACAGAAGACCACCAGTGGAACCTGTACCACTGAACTTTCCTAAATGACCTGAAAAAGCAAAGAAAAATAGCAATACAACAAAATTTACTGATGATGCCGAGACGTTCAGGCAATAAATGCAAGGGCTTGCCGTGATGAATTTCAGAACCTTAACAGACTCTGTGCCTAAGCAATAAAATTTGAAATAGATAAATGTGAAGCGATACACAAGGCAAAAACCAGATTCAGCTTCCTATATGAAATGATGGACTGGGAGCTGATCGCTGCTACTCAAGGGCAATATTTTAGGGTTATAAAGTTAATTCCTTTAAAATACAAGCTCAACACTCTGAAGAGCTAAAAAAAATTTTTAAATTCCAGTATTAAGAACTAGGAAGAAATGAACAGAACTGAAATCATTAAGCTGATGCAGGAATCCACAAGCACGCCTGCATCTTTTGAATCTGTATGTGCTCCTCCCCATGCCGAAAGGCTATAAAAGACCTGGCAATGACTCGGAGCAGGGCAACACGGATGATTAAACTGCAGAACAGCGTCCATATGAAGAACTACTACAGCAGAACTGGAAAAAGGACAATCTGGAAGAGACGCAAACAAGAAAGAAAACGACTACAGACACATAGGAACCTAAGCAGTGGTGAGAAAATCTGGGGCCTGAGCCTCCAGTCTTTAAAACAAGGACAAGGGCACAGGGGATGAGCCAGGTTCAAAGCAAAGGCAGGCAGGCCTCCCGGCAGGGCACATGGCAAGGCTTCGTTGTTTCTACCACATTGCAACTTTTTAGATCCATTTCTTAGTCATAGGTTTCTCTTTGAGCTCCCTTTTCCTCCCAGTTACTTTTCATGCTTTTGAGCTTCTGTTTTGTATTTTCTACTTTCAGTTTCTACTTTTCTCCTATTTCATCTGCAAGGCTTTCTTGCATCGTTTTTTAAGTGCAAACAAAACAGGTGCCTTCATTTCCTTTCCAAGCCGGGTTATTTAATTTGCTTTCAACACTTGATTGGGGAAAAATACCGCAAAAGGAGGTTCCTGAAATGTCTTTTTTTAAGCCTGTTTAAGTCAAAATTGTTAGAAACTAAACCAGCAACACTTGCCTCTCTGTCTTAACATTGTCACTGTGCATCCTGTTTTGCAAACACCACACTTAGCAAGGTCCTCCTGGTCTACTGCAAGTTTTCTTTGTTCTCGATTATCTGCAAAGTTCACTCCTATGCTGTTCACCTCCTCATTTCTATATAATTAGTAAATTAACACCATTTCAGAACCCAGGGAAGAAGACTAATTCCAGCATTTCTCCCCTGCCTTATTCTGCCATGGAAGACCCTCTCCAAGGCTGGGACTATCGGGGCAGAAAGCAGTATTTTTGTCCTCAGGATCTGCGGCTGCCATTGCTGTCCTTCCACCCTCACTTAACTTTCTTGTTACTTTGCCCCTACTGACTAGATCTTTGTTATCTGTAGGTACGATGACTTACGAGAGCACTTCTCTTACGCAATACCGAGTCCCAAGATTACTTTGCACAAAATGAGATTACGTCTTAATATTGAGGTAATTATAGTAATCTGCGGATTTCCACTCGTGTGCAATCTGCAAAACACTTTGCATTTGTGCCAGTTTTTTTCTTGGTATCCTCTCTTCCCAGACACCTCCAGCATGTCAAAGGGGATGTGGGGCACCCACACACTGAACAAGGCAGGTTCTGCTTGGGTGAGATGGCTCTATCTTCAGGCACCCACTGCTGCCCCGTAGCTGGCAGCAGCAGCACGTATGGACAAGAGAAACTAACACTAACTCTTCCAGACAACCATCTTTTTGTACCCATAGCTGACACTCTCGCCTGTGTTCCTCCTCGTCTCCTACCACATCTGTTGAGATTGCACTGCTTCAGATCAAACACCCATCAAGTCCAGCAGCCTGCCTGACACACGCAGGCATCTCAGATGACTAACAGAGTAAAAGAAGGAGCAAACACATTGATACCTCTGCAAGTGTACTTTCTCAGTTTCCACCTTGGGGGTATTCTTAGGTTTTTTTAATCTTTGTGCTCAGCAGCCCATTTGATAGCATTTTCTTCTGTGATTTCATCTATCTGATTCTGAAGCTGCGTAAATCATTGTCATTCAAAGCACTTTGTGGCACTGCATTCTGCGGTCTCAGGACAGTCTGCAGGAGAGGCACCATTGGTTTTGATCTAGACCAGACTGTGCTCAGTCATGTCTTTGCCAGGCTGAAGGGTTCAAATCTTTTTAAGCATCCCTTGTATGGAATCCATTCCTTATCCTTGATCATTCTTCTCAGCCTCTTCTTTGCTTTTACAGTTGCACTGTATCTCAAAGTCCATCTTCCTTTGTGCAAAAACCACAGTAATCAGTGCGCTAAGAACTGAGCGCCACGATGCTACCCTCTGTTTTCTTCTTTATTCCTTTCCCCAAAGCCCCTCACACATGCTCATATGATCACTGTTGAACATTAAACTCACATTTTCACAGAATTATGACAAGTTCTTCCTCCTAAGGGGCAATAATTATCTTTCACCCCATCGGTGCATAAACAAACTAAGATCCCCCTCCTTTGTATTTTTCTGGAACAAATTCTATTTGATATTTTACTGCCTGTAACTCAAGTGTCAGAAGGATGAGCTGCAACTCCTCCTAGTCAGCTCTTGTCTTTTCTTCCCTTACTACTCAACACCTTTCTCACCATATCATTTTAGAGTACACTGAATACTACAGGTGTAACACAGATCCCTATTCTTCTCTTGTCCCAAACTTCCATTCTCTCTGCTTGTTGAGTCATTAAAAAACTCCAGTAGATTTAAGGAGCACCATTTCCTTTGCAAAAGCCACATTGACTTTCTCCCACTGTAAGTTGTTAATCCATCTGGTTACTTTTTTTTATAATTTTTTTTTGAAAAAGGCATTGAACTCTGTAATACCCTGCTGAACCATCTTTAAGAACTGCTACCATGTAAGCCATCTTCTGTTTCTCTAGCTCCAAGGTATTAAGCGAGAGGTCACATAGCGTAATTAGTAATTTGGTCATTTCAGGCCCAAGTTTCCTTTGGAACCCTTGGGCAAGCACCATCTGGTCTTGGCATTTTGTAACTGTATTTATCACTTTGCTCTAAAAACTTCTTTGCTGACACTTCAAGCAGAGACAGATCTTCCAGTGAGTCCCGTTCCCCATAAAGAGAATTTCTGGCATAGGAACCTCTTTGGACTCCTCCACAGTAAACAGGAATGCACACAAGTCATTTAACTTTCTACTGATGGTTTCATCATCAAATACTTCTTTCCATTCTTCATCATCTATTGGCCCTCCAAACTGCAGCACCTTTCTTGCTTCTGATGTACTTGGAAAAGAATTTTTTTTTTGCTATTAGTATGATGTTGCTCAGAGTCTTTCTGGTGGGTCCTTCTATTTTTCATTTGACTTGCCAGAGTTCACGTTCTTATTTACTTTTCTGGTCAACTTCATGACTTGAACTTTCTGAAGGCTGTATTCTTAGTTCTAATACTTTCTTTATCCCAAACTGCATGCTCATTCTCATCTGTCAACATTCCACAGTATAATTTAAAATCTTCCCAACAACATTTTCAATTTCAAGTGCAGAAGCCTAGTTCTGCTGTGGTTTACATGGAACCCAGCCTTTCCAAACAGCTTTTGGACTGAGGTTCAAAAAATGAGCCAATTCACTTTGTCAGTACCAAGTCAAGATCCTACTACAAGACGGCCTTCTCATCTCACACAATTTCAACAGAGCAGATAGAAGGTGAAGAATAAAGAGCCTCCAGGTATAAAATACAAGAAAAAATGAAACGCTAGCAAAGAATGCAGAGATAACTAGTACCTGGAGAACTGCTAGTTCTTTCAAACCACTGACACGCAAAGACAACCTTCCTTAAAACTGTGAAGATGAGGAATCACTTTGTACACATCCACGCTAGCGATCTGCTCCAAATGTGACAGTTCAATCGGTCCATACATGGTCAGGTGAGACAGAACTATGTATTGTTGCAAAGCACCGCTAATTAACTGAGCAAAGAAATTGAATTCAGCCCTGCTTCTGATTAAAAACAACAATTAAAAAAAGCAAACAACCCCCTCCCACAACTGTCAGAGCTTGAGGAAAGAAAGACCTCGTACTCCTTGTGGGTGTACTGCCCACTTTTACTCAGTATACTAGTGACTTTCCATCTGTTCGTTCTACTGGGGGCCTTGGTCACAAAGGCTGGTTGGACAAAGACAGTGAACCTTAGGAAGGACTGGCTGTTTGTTGTGCGTACGCAACAGTGGATGGCAAATATCTTAATTAAAAGGTGGTCTATGGATATCTTAGTTCTTTTACTGTCTCAAATGCCCTTCTCAAGTGAAAACACGGTGACAGGAAAAGTACAGAAGAGAGGATGGACAGATCAGAGTTGCTCTACCAACTCCAATTACGCTTTTGATAGCTTTTATTCACAGTTCAGAATGAGGTGAGAACAGAGATGACATCAAGGCCAGAAGGCACCCAGACACCTAACAGTGGTGTAAAATGGCTTAAAGCAACGATCAATTAACAAGTGTACTGGAGGCAGTCTTTTGGGGATATTTGTGCTTATTTTTGAGAAGATCCCCAAAGTAATAAGCAACTACCTCTTTCTACTTCGCTACCTAGCTATTTACACAGTGTCCAGTGTTGCAGGAGAGGAATCACACCAACAGGCAAGGAAAAGAGGATTTCTGTCGTGCATTCAGGTGTGTGCATTTGTATAGCTGCAGCCCCGGGAATGACGGTAAGCTGTCATTTGGCGCATTTATTTTGCACAGCACTGTTCCGTATTATGGGGTTTCACCCTCACTACTTCTTTACTAGGACAGACTCATCACAGATCAATTTAAGTGTATGCTGACTAGCCTTTATCAAGATGCTAACTTCCTCAAACCCGCTGCTTAAACTTTTCCTCCACATTAGTTAAACTGCATTTGAAGACAAATCACAAGACAAGAGAGAGGTACATGAGAGTTTAAATGGATGAGGAAGAACACTGGAGCCAGATCAGAGTTTAGTGTAAAACTAAGTGTGGAGACTTGGAAAGAACCTAATGATATCACAGCAGCAGGGAATAAAATGTTACAGACAGACTGAAGGAGAAGATACAACAGGCTAGTGAGAAAGTAATAGTCAAGGTCAGAAACTTCTAGGGTGGAGTGGACCACAGAAAAGGCATAAAGAAGAGCCAACAGGGTTCAGGGCAATATAAATACGTTGAGAGAAAAAGATAAAGTGTAAAAAGTAGGAAAAACGAGAGTTACCATTAAAAAAATATGAGGAAAGATGACGGTATTTCCAAGCCCCTCCAAACTATCAAATTGTTTTTATTTGGAATTTGCTTATCTGAAGAGCCATCGCTAGTCCTACATCCTGGTGGCAGTTAAGATCATTTAGGATGTTTTTACTGTCAATTCCTGGCTCAGAGAACTCCCCGCCTCTGGCGCTCAATTGCTGTGGCACTCGGCCAGAGCCTGAGTTTGGTGAACTAGGAGGGATAACATAAGAGTTGCTCAGCTTAGCTCTGTGACTGAATTTCTTTTGCCCTTTGTGTGAAGGTGCATTTATGTCTTGAGAAATTATTTTTAAAAAAAAGCCATGTATTCTAGCATTAAATGATACAAATCGCCCATTAAAATTAATTTATGTCAAGCATTTATGCTGAATAGGCTGTTAAGCGTTCCAGTGAACTAATTAAAATGAAATAAGGCTAATGGCAATTTTTCTTTTTTTAAACATGCAACCTTGGTCCAAATCAGAGCTAGAATTGGTCTGCATATTTGAAAGAGAAATGCTAGTGCTGTGTGGCTGGAGACCTGGGCAAGGCCAGAACAAGGCAGGAGGAAGGCACACAGATGCATTAGAAGAACCTTCAACAGAAAGTAAATATTTTCACAAACAATCTTCTCAGGGAGGGAGAGACTTCATATTTCCCTACTGAAAAAAAAAAAAAAAAAAAAAGAAAAACACGCCAAAATAAAGCCATTGGAGAATCTAATACTTCGAGTCACAAACAACATTTAGGACAAGTAAAACTAGTTTTTGAGATTTCTGAGACAAAAAGAAGGTTATAAAAGTTTGCTTTTAGAAGAAGCGCACTCTTTTAAAATCACGCAGACGGCAGAACTGTTACCTAGTCTAAACTCCAGTGAAAAAAAAGGCAACAACAAACCTAACATTCCCTAGGAAGGTCTTAGGATTTAGTTTTCTCTGAATCCTGCATCACATACAGACAGAGTGGGTGGGAACCACTGCTCATGAAGAGTTCCCTACCACAAACAGGTGAATTGTTCCCGGGAGAGAAACAAAAGCTGGATATGAGGCAGCAACTAAAAACAAACAAAACCCTGTTTCAGACACCTCGCAGAGACGGACTTAAAGGGATATCAAAGTACCATTAAGGCACCATTTGACTGGGGACAATAATTTGTCCTGTCTGTAGTAACTTTAACTCTGTAAACCTCTATGATAAGTTTGGGGTTGTTTTTTGGTTGTTTTTTTGTTTGTTTGTTTGTTGGTTTGTTTTTTTTTTTTTTTTAAGACCAGAACACAACTGAAGTAGTCTCGAGGTTCCTCTTGCCCCCGAAAGAAAGGGGTTCCTGGCAAAGAAGGTTTAGGTAGTGTGTAATTTAAAGCCGGGTAATTTTCAGTCTGAGGTGAGGCTGTTGGGCCACACGAAGCCGATCGCGCTAACAGCTCCTTTTAAACCAAAACCGAGCTCTTCGCTACACGCTTCCCCGCGTGCCCTCGGCCTGCGGAGGCTGCACCAGCTTCGGTAAAAACACAACGCTGAAAGTTGGTGGTTACGCTCCGAACGGCGATTTCTTCCCTAGCTGAAAGTTCAAACGCTAACAACACCCGGGCAGCATTTCCGCCGCAGCTGACGCCCCCGGCCAGGCCCGGCGGGACGCACGGGCGGCTCCGTGGGCGACCCACGCCAGCAGGCGCGGCCCGGCCCGGCTCCGGGACCCGGCTCACCCCCCGCCGCCCGACTCCGCGCTCCGGCGTGGCGGCGCCTCCCGCGCGCCCGGGTGACGTCACCACAACAAGCTGCCAGTAAGCCGGGTCACCCCCACCGCCCGGTGCCCACTC
>JAVKLA010000036.1:7942214-7955796 GCA_034782735.1 Sagittarius serpentarius | reverse complement strand
CAGTAAAAATGTTTTTGTGTGGTGGTGGTGTGTTTTTAAAAAAAAACACAACCCCCCCCCCCCCCCAAAAAAAAAATCCCTAACAACTTACCTTTCCAAACTGATTTGGATATCCAGCTCCTCTTAAAGTCAAGAATTTTAATCTGAACCCAGGCTGCTCAGATTCATAAGGGATGAAAATTAGCAGGTCAAGCCATTCCAAACATGTGAAGTGTCTTCCCAGGTTCCCCATGTGGCCTAATTAAGCAAATTGGAACTCTCCCAATGGTGCCAGTATGAAAAAAAAAAAAAAAAAGGAGGTCTGTTTCTTCCATTTAGGGCATCATTCTTCCTCTCTCCCCAGTCTATACAGCATTTAGGCCAAGTGCAGGCCTTGATGAAGTTATTTTTTGACCTGTGTCACAGATAAAGAAGCCTGAAGGGCAAGTCTCCCATCTGAAGTCCTAAAGGAAGTGGCCACCTTGAAAGCCAGTCCTTTAGTGTCCTCCTTCCCTGTTGCTGTAGCAATTAACTCACTAGTGTCTCTCCACAGGCGTTGGCTTGCAGACGGACCCATGGGCACTGTGTTGATCAGCGTTGCTGTCACAGTGGCCCTAACAAGGGGAAGAACTCCAGTGCTCTGGACAGGGGATTTTCACAGAAGAGGGAACTACCCTTCCTCGGGGAGAGGGAAATCCCAAGCTTCTGATTTGCAGGGGGGGAGCAGAAGCTCCAAAAAGTTGCTGGTGTCTAGTCAAACACAGGCTGTCAGCCATGGCTGGAGAAATGAAGCCTACGAGCCCCAGCTCAGTGCGACTGAAGTGTATGACATTGGCACAGGTTTGCTTGTGGCATAGGCACCTCCAAGATGGCACTGGTGAGGCTTCCCGGGCCCAAGGAGCAGCGAGCTCTGTTGCAGGACTGCTGGTGAAGAAAGCAGCTCCGTATTCCCACCGAGAGAAACCCTGGTACAGAAACCACCGAGGTTCAGAGGAACACAGGCCTTCCAAGAACAGCTTGAGTCTCCAAGCTTATCCCCTGCCTCCCCAGATGCAGCAAGCACTCTTTAAAATCCTACAGTGAAGCGACCGGAAATCTTTGCATTCTGTATTCCCTGAGATCCTTCTCTCCTCATGTGAAGGTGATCTATTAACTGAACCAAAAGTTTACATTGTATCCCTACCTGGGAATGTGTATCCAAGAAGTCTGTACCTCTTTAGACGCTCTGGCTGGCTCTTGGGCATGACAGCTCCAGACAGCAGTGACTTTCACAAGCTCATCCCTTAATCCTAGTGTGACCCACCTTCCTCTCTCCCACAAACAGGGCACAAGCAGCTCCTTATGCAGTTCTGAAAACCTTTCCTGTATTTCACTATCATTTTCTTTTTGTTGCAAGTCATTTTTCTGCACAAATCTTTTAACTTGTATCTCAGTTGAAAGCTGCTTTGAATTTCAATTCACAAGTATTTAGCTTCTTTCACATCAGCATGCCACCTTTGCTTTAAGATTGTACGTGGCATTCTGCTGGCTTTAAGTGCACAGTAGCTGCTATGGCAAGAAAATGCAATGAAAGTGAGTAAGTTTACCTTGTGGTATGTGTGGAGAGACTTAACTGAATTAAAAACCCGATTAGAAAAATCTACAGTTTGACTAGCAAGCAGCAAGCAAGACCAGTGAAGTTCAGTTTACACTCCAAGACCAAATTTATCCAGAACTTTGAGTTTTTAAATGGAGCAGAACAGACAAAATTCGGAGATGCGTAGTAGGATCCAGCAATAACTCTACTATACAGAAATTGTGATGCTTTGTAAAACATTAGAACACAGACTAGAAAGGGAATAGAAGATTTCAATTGTACGGTAAGGCATTTAATATGAAGTCTTTGTGCAGTTTAAGATAATCTAATTCTTTTCTTCCTGTTTTCTGAATTTAGAAATATTTGGAAGAGCTCTAGTGAATTATACTGTGAGAAAGTGAAATAAAACCAGTTTCCCTTCTTAGTTTTAGAGGGTAAACCGAATAGAATATATTGATGATATCCTGAAATAATTAAATTTCCCTACCGTTTTGCTAGTATTTAAAAATCTGTATTTTCTGTAAGTGCTCCCCCCCGATTCCAGTTTTGTTTCAAGAAGCAGCAAAAAAGCCCTTAAATTCTGCATGAGGCACAAACATACAGCACACGCAACACTCCCCTTATATCCCAGGATGGCTTGTCAGCATCAGGGATAACATCCTACTGGGACTAATTTTTCATATGTGATTTCAGCCTGCCATTAAATGCTCAGTAAAACCACTATTTTTCTTACATGCAGAAGGGAAGCACTAATGGATATCCCCTCGGTGTGAAACATGCTGTAGCTGAGCAGCAAGGACAGACCTGCCAGTGGCCTGCAAGAACCTCCAGTCTTGCCTGAGCTCTGCTCTGCTCCCTTCCTGCCGTCTGCTGCTACGCTTTGGAGAAGCCAGATCACAGAAGGACCAGAACAGGACACCGGGCATGTGCTTACAGAGCTGGAAAGGGAAGGAAGTCCTGGCCATGCCCTGCTGCTGGCTGCAAGGCTCACCCAAATCAGCTGCAGCAGGGCAGGATGAGAACTTTAGTAGCACTCAGTGCATTTGGCAGGGGGGTCCTGTACCACGAGGAAACTGTCCTGGAGACTCCCCCTACCTACATGCAAAAAATGAGAGAAAATAGATAATACCCTCTGTTATTCAGGTCCCCTGCTCCAACTGACACTAGGACAGATTTTAGGCTGCTTTTAGCGCTTTCTGACAGAGGAGGGAGCTGTCAGCTCACCATTGAAGTGCTCAGCAAGCAGCGATGCCTACCTGGGAGCTGGTTAAACTGTCCGGGTGGCCCACGGAAGAATGTTAAGCCTGACTTGCAGGAGGTAGACACTGACCTGAAAGTGCTTAAATCTTTTGCTTTAAGTGCATGTATGGGGTGTTTTGTGTCCCTGTACAGTGAGAACCACAGTAACCAGTCTGTAGTGACAGCAAGAGCAGCTGGCCTGGGAAGCTGTTTGGAGATGGAACATCTGGCAGTGGGGTCTTTCACTTTTTGTGGCTGTAGCAATGCCCCCCTCTGTTGTGCCAAGAGCCCCTGGAAGACTGCAGCCTGTGCAATATCTTCATGCTAACGGCTACAGACAGAGCACCCTCCTCTGTGTCCGAGCAATGCAAGCAGCCCTTTTATTTGGGATGCCTGCCAGGGAGCAGAAACAGGCCAGGAAAAAGCTAGGTTAAACTGGTCTGAGATTGACTCAAGCCAACGTGGACTGGTCTGAAGTGGAATAACAACCTGATGCCATCTGCTGTTTCTCCTGGTACAACTCGTCAGTAGCCTTCCTGCCTCAGCCAGTAGCAGTGTGACAAAGTATGGCTTAATTACAACCCTGAAATAAAAAGAATTTCTTCATTAGATGTTGCTTTATGGCTGCATCAGTCGTCTTTTGTCCAGCTGCTCCTGGCAGAGCTCCAAGTGGGCTGAATCGTGCTGGTTTGGCAGGTATGTGGGGTGGTGGTGGTTTAAGTGCGCAGCTGGGCAGAATGGGGCTCTGAGTCAGAAGCTCCTGGTGATGTTGCTAAATTCAGTTTGCCACAAAGGTCTTTTTCTGCTTCATACTGGAGCTGTCTTTATGCAGTCTTTCTGCCTTCAGAAATATGGCTCAGACCCAGTTCTTGCGAGTCATATGCATTCATTCCTTAGCCGTTGGAAAAAGGCAAGTAAGAAAAAGTGGTGGCTGTGTTACATATTTGTGGGCTGGTTTCCACCACGGTTGTCTTCTGATAGCAGTTAGGTGACAAAGATTGAAAGTCAAGGCAGCCTGTCTTCCTACCCAAGATATTGTGCTTGATTTCTCCAGCCATGGAGATAATCCCTGTGTCACATGAATTGTAAGCTGTAGTGAGACCATGAACTGATTTAGGAGCACGCGCTGTCTTTGTTGTGGTTCTGATTTTGGTGTGTTGCTTTGTGCCCAAGAAAGACGGATTGTTACTTGGCTAAGGCTAAATGAGGAGGTAATACCAAATGCTATATGAAATGGAATCTCTTTTCAGCCCCAGTCAGTCCTCCAAATCCTGTTCATCTTTCCCCAAGATACCGGTGCTAGAAATCAGCAGCCTTTCCTCCACCTCAGTCAATGCACCAGCATCAGCTTAGTGCTAATGGTTCTGAGCTGGTCTGAATTAATGGTAAATCTTGTGTGTCTTGTACAGCGGTGACTGACTCACATCAGCTCACTTGATCACTTATTCCAGGAAAATAACACTCAAATTTGCCAGAGAACTGCCCCTGACACACTGAAATATTTGTGAATTCAAAGCTTTTGCAACTCAGAATGGCAATTTCTGGAAGTTTTCCTCTAAAACTGTTCATATTGAAGAGTGGGAATTGTACAAAGAGCCTTGCTAGACTCTTCAATTTGAGAAGAGTTTAAAATTGATCACTCGGACCAACGGGAGCCTTTGTTCCAGGCAACTCAGCTCAGACTAATGCAGAGTTGCACAAAAACCTCCCTAAGAAAAATCAAAGCATAAACTTGGGACTTAATCTCTCCATTTCATGCTGAGTGTTTTTGAAGAATATTTTAGCTTCAGTAACTCAGGAAAGGGCTGTATCTATCTGGAAAAAATGTCTTTTCCCAGTGACAGGCTTAATACAATCCTTGTATGTTCTCTTTTTTTTTTTTTTTTTTTTTTTTGGACAAGAGGCAGGAGCAAATACTGCAGAGGCACAAGACTTCCCCTCTTGTGTGGGAGGAGCAAAGTTTTCATAGCTAAATGGGAAAAAGGCTTGCTTTTAGGCTTCTGAGTTTTGGCACAAGTCCCCGTGGGATGTGTGTCACTGGCCATCCCCAGCCTCTGCACAGCGTTGCATTTCTTCTCAAAAATAGGACCGTTGCTGGTACTGGAGTAAACAGAGAAAAACAAGGGATGTGCTCAGGGCAAGGGGGGGCAAACTAGATGTCATGTGTGGTGAATGGGTCTGAGTTAACTGCTACCACTGTGTACCTCTAACATTTCACTATGCTTAGTAAGACCATATCTCAGGGCCGAATACCCTCCTGCTCTCTCAAAACTTCAGAGGGACTCTGTAAGTCTAGCTCAAACATGGCTAGATTGACCCCTAAATGGCAGCAAGGACCAATTTAATCTTAGAACCACCTCATAAACTTCTAAAAGCTTGGGAAATTGATTTACCTGCGAAAGCCAAGACAAAATATGCAACGTTGAGCCAAAATATCATTTTGTTATTTGGAGATTCACCTCAACTCAATTTCTGACTTCACAGATGACAGCAGCAGTTTCTGAAAAACAGCCTGGTCAGAAAAGCTGCCAACTTTCAGCAGAAAATGTGCTTTAGTGGTTTACACGCTTTCTGCTCAATTGGTCCCCTATGCTTGGGCTTTTTTGCACTCAAGTGTCACAAAATACTTGTGACAACCCATGACACATTTGTCCACCATTGCTCCTCTCTCTTTCCTCTGGGCTGCATCTCAGTCCTCACCCTTTTCTGGCTTTGTCTATTGAGACTGCAACAAAACCTAGCAATTCTGGGCCATGATCTGTACCCCAGGTAGATTTTTTTCCAACAGGCACCAAAATGAGTGGAATTCTGTCCATTTTCCTTAGATATCTGTGCCGGAGTTATTTGTTTAGATTCCTAGTGTAGAAAGGCAGAGATGAAACTGAGGCATGGTTTACCTTAGCCTAAAATAGGAATAGGTGCCTACAGAGAATTTTGGCCTAGAGGGGCCTTTGTGACTGAACTGGACCCAACGCAGCTGCACCATAATCTACATCCGTGGTCTACCTAAAACCCATTGAGCTGATGCCAGTCCCAGCTCATGCAGCTACATGGGAATTAGCTTGTTTGAGTCTTGCTGTTGTGACTGGTCTCATCCCTGAAGAGCGCAGGTATCTTGTATGGAGGTCTCCAGTTCAGAATTACAGACTGGTTGAGGTGGGAAGGGACCTCTGGAGGTCATCTTGTCCAACCCCCTGCTCCAGCAGGGTCACCCAGAGCTGATTTTCCAAGACCATGTCCAGATGGCTTTTAAATATCTCCAAGAATGAAGACTCCACAACCTCCCTGGGCAACCTGTGCCAGCGCGTGGTCACCCCCACAGTAAAAAAGTGTTTCTTGATGTTCAGAGGGAACCTCCTGTGTTGCAGTTTGTGTCCATTGCCCCTTGTCCTGTCACTGGGTACCACTGAAAAGAATCTAGCTCCATCTTCTTTGCACCCTCCCTTCATGTATTTATATACATTGGTAAGATGTCCCTGAGCCTTCTCCAGTCTGAACAGTCCCAGCTCTCTCGACCTCTCCTCATAGCAGAGATGCTCCAGTCCTTCAGTGACCTTAGTGGCCCTTCACCGGATTCCCTCCAGTATGTCCCTGTCTCTCTCCGGGGAGCCCAGAACTGGACCTAGCACTCCAGGTGTGCCCTCACCAGTGCGGAGTCAGGGGGAAGGATCACCTCCCTCGACCCATTGGCAATGCGTTGCCTAAACCGGAGTTGCATCCAACATCAGCTGCGTCTGGAGGGGCTCAGACTCCGCATCAAATGGCTGTTGCCTAAGAGTGAGCCAGAGAAATCGTGTGTGGGTGCTTTTACGCACTGGAAATGAAGGCACTGGGATTAAGCCTGACCGAGCAAAGGAGGGAAGGAGAGTGAAGCTGTATTATGCAGAGGAAGGCAATGCAGATTCTAGTGGTCATTGCTGTTCTGGTTCAGGTTTCTCACAAGTTATCTTCTCTTCCAAGCAGCAATGAACAGTGCAATAAAAAGACAAGAACACTGCAATGCTTTGTTGTGACACTTTCTTCTGTCTCCTCCCCCATGCATGTAGGGCTCTGCACTCAAAATTCAGATGTGGATCACATTTGGCATTATAGCTGAATAAACTATAGGATTAAAAATATTCCTGGGTCTCCCTTTAAATGGTTTCCCTTCTTGCTATGTCATACTTGGCATCACTGGGGCTGGGATTTGCACTTCTGTGCAATGTCAAGCCCATGTCAGTGTTAGCAGTTCAAGCTGTCTAGTCAAGGGAAGGAGAAAAGCAGCCACAGGAGCCAGTTCAGGCCTCCTGAAGAAATCAGGTCAGCTGAGACAAGCTCTTCTATGGGGGCACTTGTAAACGTGCTTGTCTAGCAGAGCTGCAGTGGTGGGCTTAGACGCGGTCCAGTTTGAACCGAAGCCATCATTGCAATGGGAGCGGTGCACCCTGCTCTGCTTGCAGGTGGCCTGGCCTGACCTAGTTGTAAGCTGAGAGGAACCAGACTGGGCTTAAAACTTGGAGGTTTGAGTGCAGTGGGAAATGTTTCCACCACCTCTGCAAGTCCATAACTGGGGAGAAGTGCACTCGTGGCGGGTGGTAGTGCACCGGTAGGCAGTGACACTTGCAGGAGGGAAGGGGGGGGTCAGGTTGAGGTGCAATAATGTCAGAAATCACCTGTGTTTAATAGCTTTTATTGTGAATGGTGTGTCCACTACAACATGAGGTAGTAAGAAAAGAAAGGGAAATATGAGAGTATAAATAATCAGGGCTTCTGAAAGTCCTTTTGGAAGAGCTCCCCCTCCTCAGATTTACAGCAGCTCCCCACAGATGTTCTTTAGTTGGAAGAGGCTTGTGAAGTATTTTTTCAAGACAGTTTTTTTGCCAGGAAGGAGATGGAAATCTTAAAACAAAAATGTCTTTCAACTTTAAATTTGGAGTTGTCATTGTAATGTAATTCTTTACACAGCTGCCAGAGAGGTTTTTAGAAGCACTATTTACATGTCTGCATTAAGAACAGGAGCACAACATGGCTATAAGAAACTCATTTTCTGGTTTTGAAGCTAGCAATTAAGGTTGGGACAAATGTTGATGTTTGTTGTTCCTTCTGCAGTCACTCTTGTAAAACTAAAGGAGAACCACTGACATGAAAGCTCTGTTGGTGTCATTACCGCTGGGCTGCTTTGCTTGGTGGAACATCAGCTCCTCTCTGGTTATAGTGCAGTTGTGTAAGGCTCTTAAAATCCTGTTGAAATCCCTGAAGCCTGTTAGGGGATCCCTCATTAAAAATGCTGGATGACAATTTAAAGTGTCACTCACTGTAGAGAATGAGCTTGTTGACAAGACCGCATTAAACCCAGCACTTTTTACAAGCACAGTTTGCAAACCCAGAGAGACAGAGCGTAGCGTGTTCATGCTTTCCTTCTTGTTTCCATCTGGATAGAAAATGGAAGAACACTCTGGGTAGAATATCTCATGTTTTCAGCAAGAAAAAAATCTAAACTTAATCTAGACTTCACGTACAAGAAAGGAGGTTAAAAAAAAAGACACAGAAGCCTGGTTTGTAGATGTGTATTCTTCTGCAGCTCAAAGACAATATAAGATCTTCCTCAGGATGAAGAAGGAAGTACACGATTGCCTCTAAGACAATGAAAGTTGAAGGCGTGGCACAGGAGGAGAAATTAAGAGAATATTTCAATGCACACGTCCCTATAAAATACATTTTTCACCAGGAAAAGATGTGTGTAGCCCTGTTCTTCATGTGTGTGTGATACACAGCAGTAGGAGGTACAGATAGTCACAGCACAGGTAAAGGGAGACACTCCCCTCTGGATTGAACAGAAACATCTGTGAGAAGCATCGCTACCGATTTGAGGAGGACAGAACGCGCCTGCAGAGAAGAGATCCCTTCTGAGCACTGGCCCCTGCCTGGCATCACAGGAGGAATTTGACCAGACCTGTTTGGTCAAGAGTCAAAGTTGCACACCGTAATTCCAAACAACTGGAGCTATAAACAGTTTAAAATTGTTTTCAGGGGAGTTCAAAGATGAATAACGCATCCCTCCAGACTCGTAAGTGGTCTTTTATTCACAGAAAATCAAAGCGATGTACAAATGCAATTGCTGGCCTTGGGGAGGGAAGTCTGAATGACTGCTTATCATTCACAGTAGCTACCAGAGGTGATGTGACGTCTGAAAGGAAGAGATGAAAGCTCCATCACAATTTGTTAAATAAAAAAAACCACCTTAGTATCTCGCTAAATAGCTCATAATCAGAGGTGCAGAATTCTAATCTGCTGTTCAGTTCTTCGATAGCAAAAGAAGCGGCTCATAGGCTACAACCTACAAAAGTTTTTCTTCCATAACTTCATGAAAGTTTGTTTGTAGTATCCATGGAAATTCCCCGCGACAGAAGTCAGGATTAAGACAAAAGGCCTGGCAAAATACCTGGAGTAATCTAATTCTGTGCATTCCTACTTTAAAATATTAAGTCAAAATGGAAAAGGTGTAGAAAAGGGGAATGGACAGTGATTTGTAAGAACACAGTGGGGTTTTTCTATTTATTTATCCCAGCAAAATGAAAGCTGTAATGAGATGTTTCTCCCTAAAATAATAAAACTCACTAGAGACTGGAGTCCATATACGCACAAGAAAAGACAGGTACACACTAGTTCTAAATAAAAGTGGATTGCCAACCTTTTACTGACCCCCGTCTCTCCAAAGGAAGTGTTTGGAAAAGCTGTTTATGGGAGTAAGGAGCCTGGTTATCTTATAGGTAGCACATGGTAAATTTATTGAGAAATCATAGGATGCCATGCATCAGACTGGAAAGGACTGGTCTCCAAACTGGAAATTCCTCCTTGTTCTGCCGCTGTAAGTCTTTGCTGCTCAAGTCACTGTGCTGGCATTACTGAATCTTTTGTCTGTCACTGCAGCCCGTTCTGTTTGGTTTGGTGGCTTGAGTTTTGATTTAGCAAGTGGATCCTACCCCGTCCAGGTTTGTATGGTTCAGGACTGGGATCTGAACACAAGACAAGAATCTAAACTTGACCCTTTTTGTTTCAGAAAGCAGGAGGTAGGGAAGGTTATGTGCCTGCCTGAAAAGTTCATTCCATAACTTAAAAACTTTGCATTTAATTACAAGACCATTTTTGCTAATAGATCCAGGAGGAAAATAGTTTGCTATTTAGCATTTGTGCCCTAATTAGACAGTTAACCATAAGACTAATTTGCATATTTCTTAAAACTTTTAAGTTTGTCTGAAAAGACGTAAATGTCTTGTCTTTTCTTACTCTGTAACACTGTGAATTTTGAATTCCTGTCATGAGAAAGAAACACAGAAGAATGCAGTGGGAAATTAATTTGAATCTGGGCAAACCAACGGATCAATAGTTCATCCTTCAGTGTTTCTCCTTTTGCATTAGTGGAGGCACCAAAAGGTGCAGGGCTGATGTGCCACCAGGCTCCTCACACTGTTTGCCGTCCACATGCGTGGCTTTCGCAGGATGCCAGGATGTGTGTGTTTGCGTGTGCGAGCCCTTCCTAGTCTCCTATCAACGTTTTCCCATCGACAGGAGTTTCATTTCAACAAATGAATAATATTTTAGAAAACTTATTGATCGGTACAAGAAGCTCCACAGTGGCAAATCTTAGAAGTTTATGGTGCCGACGGCGTGACATGAGAAAGTGGAAGCCATTATGCAGAGGGGTAAGCCTGTGCTGTCCTGTGTAGCCTTTGGGGGTGATTTCCAGAGAACCTCCTGCTCCCGGCACCCTAACCCTGCCAGTGACGCTAACCCTGCCAGTGACGCTAACCCTGCACTTCAGAAGGCCAGCGGCCGAAACCTTCCTGGCTTAAATACTGAGCCACAGCCTGGTCCTGGCTCACCGGGCCGAGCAGCACATGAATAGCCCTTCGTGCCCTCACCCTGACCACGTAGCCAGTCCTGCCCCCTGCCCTGCTGACCTCTGCCAGCGCAGCCCCTGCCGACCTCTGCCAGCGCAGCCCCTGCCCTCCACACTGTCTTTCCTCTGGAAAGGACTTCTCCAGTTCCTGGTGTGGGGTGGATTGGGCAGGTGATACAAATGGGGAAGGTTTCCGAGCGAGTCCCAGCAGCGTGAGCGGGTGGCAGGGCGGTGGGAGGAGATCCTCTGACAGCAGGATGGCTGGAGCGGGGACTCGCAGCTCCTGGGACATGGCGCCTGCCTCGTGGGGCAGGCGTGGGCCAAACTGCACATCATGATGTGTGGGTGTGGGGGACCACCACAGCATTTGGCTGTGCGTCTTGCTCTGAGGAATGTAGCTTTGGGCTTCCTTGTGAAACAGCATCTGGCCTCCAGCTCTGCCTCTGCAGGCAGCCTCCTGCCCGCCAGGTGAGCATTTTCAATGTGCCTATGCGCCTTCCTTCCAGTTATTCCCACAACTGCCGGTCTGCCGTATTTGTAAGGGACCAAGTGCTGGTCTTAGTTCATGAACGGTAATGCAGAGTTGCCGTGTCACGGGCAGCCAGGAAGGCCTTTGGAGTGGAGCCCGTCTGTGTCAGTTCTGGTGGATATTCCCTAGAGCTGCACACTCTGTTCTGGCCTCTTGCCTGCCCCTTTAGAGAGGATATTGCCATGCTGAGTTAGTCACAGTTTGTGTTTTGCCATGTTCCCAAAGCGATAAGCATCCTTACCACATCTATTTGCTTACTGGGCATCCAAAGTGAACGTCATGAAGCTGAGCTCACCTTCTCCAGCAGATAAAGGTACCCAGGGCAACTGAGAGAGGAAAAACAATGGCACACCTTTCTGGGTCACGGAAGCAGGGGATGGACGGTCCAGCAGGTGAGAGCAGAACTGGGAAGCCAGGGTCTGGGCCACAGGCTGAGCTGAGTGCCCTGGCACAGGTACCATGTGCCCCACGGAGAAGACGTGGAGCACTGGGGGAGTGGGGTGCAGTGAGGACAAGCGGGGAGCCCGCCAGAGAGTACGTGTTGTACATCCTTCTGCCTCAGCTCTTGATGCACTGTTTCAGAGTGAAGGCATGAAGCTGTTAAATGAGACCCAAATTTTAGAGCTTGTTGTTGTAATGGCAAAACATATGTGTTAAGTATTAAATGTGTGCTGAGTTAAATAACTCCAAGGGTGGAGGAAAAAGAAGTGTCTGATGGCCAGAGCTGGCAGTTAAAGGGCTTCTGAGTTCTGTTCCTCTTCCTGCCAGTGATTCATTGCATGGCTCCAGGCGAGACACGTAACCAAGCTGAAATATTTTCTTCCAGCTGCAGAAGAGCTGTAACGCCAAATACAAGGAGGGCCTCTGAGGTCTGACTATTTCCAGTTTACAGAAAGCCTCGAGATCCTCACTAGGAAGCCGCTGGAGAAAGGCAAGTATTACAGTATTTCAAACTACTGTTCATAAATGAGCTCTTTGGCTTCACATATGTGAAAAGCAGTGCCTGGAACTGCCTCTGCAAACGGTCCCGACGAAGGGGGTTGGGACGTACGGGGAACAGATGTGAAACCACAGCAGGAGAGACAGCAGCAAACTCCACTGCTTCTTGTTGCTACACCTGGAGGTGGCTCGGGCGGGCAGATCACTGGGTGTACCAGGGGAGAGCAAACTTGCCCTGCTACGAGGGTTGAAGAGGCTGGAGAAAGTTTCGTGTAAAGAGAGAGGTGTGAAGGTTGCTTTTGTACAGGGGGAAGAAAAGGAGGATGGGAATTATGTCTGGGCCCTTTAGCATGTCTCTCGAAGGAGGAGCAGGAGGTGTGGAAGACTACTTGCTCCTCTCAGGTATTGTGCTTGGTCCCATTCCTTGAAAAGAAATGGGAGACCTGAGGAGTTGTCTGAGAAGTGGCAAAGGCTGCGGGCTGAGCACCAGTGCCCTGTAGTGCTGCATGCTCCACGGGAGAGCCGCAGGACATGGCCCACTCCCAAAGGTATCATGAGGTGGGAGCGGGCTGCGAAGCTGCCTCGTGACCCAAGATGTCCAAGCACATCTTTGCTCGGGACAGTGAGAGGAGTGCAAGAAGATGGTGCTCCTGAGCAGCTCCCGGGCTGAATGAAGCTTTGTGGATCTTTAGCAACTAGTTAATGTGGTTTCTGTCTGGGTGATAAAGCCCAGCTGATATAAAGTAAAGCAGTCAGCCTCCTGGCCCCTGGTGGGGAGTGTCCCACACCTGCACTGGACTGAGGGAAGAACAGATGAGCTGAGAACATCCAGCCAAAGCCCCAAAACCCTTGAATGAAACAAATGTCTAACTCTTTCTTTCTTAACTCTGTGGGTGCTCCCCCATGTTGGCCAGTGCTGTCCATGTCCGCCGGCGTATCAGGCTGGTTTTCCTTCCAGCTGGGCAGTGGGAAAGCCCCAACATGGGCAGAAGCCAAGCGGTTTCCACCAGGTTGCAACAGCCCCAGCGATGGGCCTGCGGGAACCTGCGAGTGGCTGCTCAAAACCCTCTCTGGGACTGGTGCGAAGGGCCCCGGTGCTGAAGAGCAGCTCTGCCCACTGCCCTGACCGGCCAGGCCTTGCGGTCAGGGCCGTGACACACAGCTAGTGCGTCTTCTCGCATCGTGGCACCTGTTTGTCCGGCGCCGGAGGGAAGGAGGCCATTAACTGGAGGCTGTTACGGAGCCTCAAGCTCCGGCGTCCTTCAGCCGCGACAAGTGCTGAGCTGCCGCAGCCCTAGCACAGGGGAAGCGGAAGGACGCCACGTCGTCGTTTATCGTTCACGTCCAGCAGTACCTTGAACCGAGAGCCGGCTGTGAGGGGAGAGCCGTCCTTACCACGGGGGCCCGGGGGACGGGGGCGAGGTGGTCCCCGGGCCTGCAG
>JAVKLA010000036.1:7930133-7941827 GCA_034782735.1 Sagittarius serpentarius | reverse complement strand
CCCCCCAGGCCGCGGCCTGTCTGGAGCCGGGGGGAACTCCGGCCGGGCCCGGCCCGGCGGCGGCTCGGCGTGTCCCTCACCGCTCCGGCGGCCGGGCCTGTGCCGCTGCTGCGGGCGCTGCCTGCAGCCAGGCAGGGCCGAGAGCTGCGCCCCAGGCAGGCGGGCACTTGTTGGGGCCGCTCGGGTGCAACTCTCCCCTCCGCCCGAGAGCGGGCACCGGGGGCGGGGGCACGGCCTCCTGGCCGGGCAGGGACCGGGCGAGCTCCGCTCCCGCCGGCCGTGAGGAGGGCAGGTGGGAAACGGCCCGTGCCTGCCCCCGGCGGGGAATGAGCCACGGGAACCGGGAAGAATAGCCAAAAATACCCTCTTCTCCTCTGGGGCCGGCCGTCTTCAGGGCCCTCGGGCTGGGCGATGGACTGGCAGCTCACGGAGAATCACCAAAACCGTGATTTGAAGTAATAAATCTGCCTTGGTTACAGGGAGGAGGCGAGGCGCTGCTGGGAATCGGGATGGATGTGTAGCTCCGGCCAAGCTGTAGGTCCGGGAGCGCTCCACTGCGAGCTTACCCGGGAGCAGCACCACCGGGTGCAGCTCAGGTGTCCCCAGGGGAGCCGGGGGACATGGCCCTGGGGTGGGACGTGCCAGCGGAGGCGGCTGCAGAATGTCATCCTCCTTCGCCTTTCCTTTCCAATTTCTGTGTTTCTTGGTTGCCCGCGCATTCAGCCGCATAGTTTTGGGAAGAAATGGTGGGCTGTGGGGTCCTGCAGAAGAAGATGCCCCTCGGGACGCCCCTCCTCTGGGGAGCAGCTCCGAGGCACCTTTCAGGTGCTCTGCTGTGACTGTTTTGCTTTTGGCCTCGTGAGTTTAGAAGGAAGCAATGACATTTATTTTTTCCTGCTGCAGCACCGCGGATCCTGCACCCCTGCGGTTCAGCTGTTGTGAACCCTTTCCGGGCTGAGCTGGTTTTTCAGGTGAGTAGGGCCATGGTGTAGATGGTGCCTGGCCCGGCGCTGCTGCGGCACCGAGAGCATGGCTGGTGGTGCCAGCTCTGCAGGGCTTGGTTTAGCTGTACCCGTGCTCACTGGGGTCGAGCAGAGCAGAGCCACCCACGGTTCCTACCAGGATGTGGCTTTTCTCTTGCCATAAAGCTGAGCAAGCAGCAGCTGCCGTGAACAACTTTTTTGGGACAAAGTGTGTTTATAACATAGAGGTAAAGGTGAATTGTTTACTTCAACCTTCGCTCTCAAACCTAGCTCCTCTGAAAGTCCCAGGGGAGCGTCGCAGCCAGTCCTTGTGACTGGAGCTGTGTTTCAAGGGAGAATAAAACAAAAACAACTCTCCTGCAATGGTTTGGGTTGCAGCTCCCCAGAGTGGTCGTGCTTGGTGGGTGAAAATGAGAAGGAGGCGTTCACCAGGCTGCTGTGTCGTGCAGTCAGTGCAAGAGAGAAAAGATGCCAAACAAAACAGGAAGCCTTGGTTGGGGTTATAAAAACTCTTTTAGGTTAAAAAAAGCCATCTAAAAGGAATACCGGTAATTCATTGCACCTGAGCATGTTGGGGATGCTTTTTTTAGCTGGGGCTTCACCTTCCTCTGAGCCTCTCTGGGTGCTTGGATCTGGATGCTGGGCTTAGCTCTGAACTGGTGGGGTCCTCGTATGGGTTGTTAAAGGCCTGGGCTTCTAGTCTTTTTGACAAAGGAGCTGCCCTGGTCACAGTGTTGGGTCTGGTATCTATAAATGGTAAATTATTTGATTATGTTCCCCAGATCCTTAGCCCAGTGCTGTGTATCTGTTGATCTGTTGGGTGATGTGGGCTCCCGGGGTGGCTTTCTGTCTCTCCTGGATGCAAGGCTGGACATGAGCGGTGTGGCTGGTTCTGGGGAGATGGGGACAGTGCCTCTCCATCCCCCCTCCATAACCACCTCATTCCCAAGAGGCGCTGAAGCAGTATAATTTGTACCCGGTGACCAATTGGAACAGGCTGATGCAACATGGGACTAATATACAGGAGGTTTCTGAGGGGTTTCCATTGCCTTTAAGCTTCACGCTTAAGAGGAATTGGAAGTGGGTGTGTTTTGCTGCAAATAAATAGCTTTAGAGAGCAATTGCTTGTCTGAGTGCTAGCTTAACTCCCCTCCTTTTTCTTCTCTCCTCTTGCCGCTTAGTGCATCAGGAGGCGTGGAGCACCAAGCGTCCGTCATGTCTGACTGGGTGCTCCTTGGGCTGATTGCTGCGCTGGTCATGCTGCTGCTGCTGACCGTCTTCGGTTTTGTGGTCTACTCGGGGCTCTTCACAGAGGTGGTTGTGAGTGCTGGCTCCCCGCCTGTCGGCAACATCACACTGGCCTACAAGTTCAGGGTAGGCGCGTATGGCGAATCTGGGCAGCTCTTCACGGATGGCTGCAGCATCTCTTCGAAACTGTGCTCCATCGGCGTCTACTATGACAACCCTTACACGGTAAGGTGTGCCTGGTGGGGTCAGCAAGCTCTCGAGGTCAGCATCCAGGTTCCTGGCTTGGGATGCTCCCTGGCTGTATTTCAGGCACTTGCAGCTCATCCTCTGTAGGTGAGCACTGGGGTTCACAAGGTCTCCCAGATCTGCAGAGGATGACCTGTGGGGAAAGGCACCCGAAAGCAGATGGTTTCTTGGATAACCCTAAATGGAAGGCATTGGGCGAGCAAAGCTTGCTGTCTTCTGATAGCTCCTGCTGAACAAGTTATCAGTAGGATAATGGATCTGGTTATGGAGCAGAGGCCGGTGTTCATGACCACAAGGTGAGGCATTCCTTGGCAGATCCCCTGGCTGCAGGAAGTGCAGCCAAGGCTTCTCCTGGACTTGCAGCAATGTGGTTGAATGCAGATGGTCTCTTCAGCTTGCTCTGTCCTCATCCATACTCCTCCTCTTGTTTCTAGTGCTTTTGTGTGTTTCTAAGCTTCCCTATAGTCCTTTCATCCCCTGAGAGTTCTTACTGAAACCTCAGGTGATGTGTGCTGAAGGCTCCTGTCTGATGAAACAGTTAACTCCATAATGCTTTTCAGGCTGAGAGGTGAGCAGAAAGTGCACTGCCTGATGGCTGCCAGCCAGAGCTAAGTACGCCAGCGGGTATGGTCCAGGATGAGGAGCAAACAAAAGTGCATCAGAACTTGCTGGGGGATGAGGAGCCTGGCTGCTGATGCTAGGTAGCACTGGGGTCTCCAAATAACGGCATGTGGGCATTTGTCTGTGGCAGACAGCCTGGCTCCCCAGTAATTCTGCAGTAGTTAGTGTGACCGTGGAGGAATGCCGTGGGGGGGAGGGACGGCAGAGTGGCCAGCAGCTGTGCATGTGTGCTTGGGCACGTGTGCTGGGGGCTGGCACGGGGCACAGTGGGCTGATAGCTCTCGCCCAGTGCTTCTGCTCTGGGGGTGACTGGTCCTGTTCTAGGAACCTGGTGTTGTTGCTTGCAAGATGGTGCTCCCACGGGTTGGACCTGCTTAGAGGGAACTTGTCCGTGAAAACATGCTGAGTGGACCATGACAGGAAGATAGCGGAGACGAGAAAGCACTGAGCTTGACTGTGCTCAGTGGAGCCTGGTGTGCTCAGCCACCTTGTGTCTCTGTATCCTGTGACAAGCTGACTTACCTTTCCATTTTTTTGACTTATCTTCCAGTTTTTGCTTTTGGATCATGGGAGGCAGAGAAGAGACACTCTGTAGTGCTTCTTCCTGGCCTGGGAAGGAGGGTGGCGAAGAGGACTTCCTCCTCCCCAGAATGAGCTGGGCAGAGGCAGGGTTCAGCTAGACACTCTCGGACACTTTTGTCCGCAAGAAGTGTCATGTTTGGAGCAGGTGAGGGATGGGAGCCATGCGGAGTGCCTGGTACACTAGGGCTCATGTGGTCGGAGTGGCCGATTCCCCCACCTCTAATTTGTGCCCTTATCCTTGTGTCAAGGTCCTCATCTGGAGTTGAGAACCCCGGTGCTGCTGCTTCTTCCCCTCTGGGGGCAGAGCGGGGCAGTCGATACTGTCGGAAGGGCTCAGCAGCTGTGCTTGGTGCTGCCCTGCTCCAGGGACGTGATGTAGACATCCTGTCTACATCTACCTGTAGCCTGTGGTTGCGCTGTAGACCTTCTGCTTGGGCTTTGTGCCTTGCCTCTCTGTTTGCCAAAGCATGGGCTAGTGAAAGCTTGTATGACTGAGGCCCACAGATACTGATAAGGATGTTTGTGGTGACTCCTGCCACGGCTGGCATGGGCAGTGCTTTCCCTGGCAGCACCAGGCGAGGCTGGGAAGGAGCAGCTCCTATATAACCCTGGAAAGTTGGGCTGTCCGTTCAGGATGAAGCTGCCTCCTCGTTCTGATCCTGTCTCTTTTCTCCTCTCCCTGCCTCTGTTGCATCTCTGCCCTCAGCCTGCAGTTGGAGCAGGCAGTGGGGCTGCAGAACTTGTCTCTGGGTCTCCGGTGGCCATCCAGGTTTTTGGAAGCCAACTGTTTCTCCTTTCACAGTCGGGTCTCTCGGGAGGGGAAGACCTCTGCCAGCATGGCTGAATGGCATCTGGTGGCCAAGGAGGCCTGTCTTGGTGTCGGTGACTGGGGAGGTTTCTCCGGTTTCAGACCTCAGCTGGTGGAGACAGCTCTTGGCCTGCTGTGGTCAAGGCACTCGGGGACCTCTGCCTGGTGGCCCAGCTGGTGCCCAGTCTGGACTGGAGCATGCTACTGGACTGGAGGCCTTCTTTCCACCCCCTGCTGAGGGTTCTGCACTCGCTTGCCTCTGGACTGGCCACTTGATCCGGCATGGGTTGCAAGCACTTTCAGCTGGTCTGTGAGCCGAGGGGAGCTCCTTGCACGGGGCAGGATACTGTGGGGAGATGCAATCCACAGTGGGACCTTTGTGAAGGGTGGTAGTGAGTTTGTGTGGGTCTCTAGATGTTTTGGAGGCTGTGTGGCCCCAGGCCTGTGGGTCAGGCTGGGAGGTCCTGGTGGTGATGCTGGGCAGGGGAATTGCCTCCTTCTTGGAGCCTGCTGGACAGGTGGTGCTCAGGGTGAGCACAGCTAAGGCTCTGGGTGCTGCATGTGTGTGGAGTGAGCCCAGAGGGTGCTGGAAGCTCTTGGGGATCAAGAAAGCCTTTAATGCATCTCTGTGACCAGGCACCCCAAGCTCTGGAGGGCGTGCGGTTGGCCCTTGTGACGGGAGCCTAACCTTCTCTCAAAGGCTTGGCAGGCAGCCCCGCAGACATCGCACTTCTCTGGCAGGGCTGCCTTTGCTCATGACATTGGGCAGGTGACATCGGCCTCAGCCTCCTGCCACCATAGATGCTGTGGTGGCTGGGACACAGCGGGGCCATGCAGGACATAGCTGTCGTGCCTGGGGCTCCGCACAGCAGCAGGAGTCTCCTCTTGCCTGACACCCATGGGCACGTTTTAACACGTGGGTCTGCCAGAGCAGGTGGGATGCTAGTGGGACCTTCCACGGGCTGGCCTGTGGCTTCTGAATTGGTTCCCACAGAGATTTGTGTCTCACTGATGAGCAGGCCAGGCCAGGGTGCTGGGAGTGAGGATGTCCTTGGGCAGGATGGGCAGAGGGCTGCCTTGCCTCCGGGCAGGTGAAGAAGGGGCCAGTTTTGGGTGGGTCGCTTGGCTGGGGGCTGCAACGTGAGTGCCTGGTGTGCTGGCTCAGGTGCTGAGCACCCGGCATCCCACAGGATGGGAGATGGTGTGCGCTGCTGGCTCCTCATTCCTGGAGGTCCAGTGGGGTGGTATCAGTCACCCAGGCTGCCTTTCCCCGGGAGGAAGAGATGACCTCCTCTTCCTTCTCATTCTCAGTGCTCTCCTGACCTCAGTCAAGCACCCTCTGGCAGAGGCTGATCCGCCTGGAGCTGGCCACCCACCGCGGATGTTGACTTGTCACCAAAAATAGACCTTTTGTCATCGGGCAGCAGAACGCACTTGCTGCCCGCTGTGTCCCACAGTATCCCTGGCTGAGCGCCAGTGGGCTCTGGCCAGACAGCCGCCTCGATGCCGGCTCTCAGCCGCCTGCTCCTGAGGGGTCTGGTGCCCCCGGTGCTGCAGCAAGAAGGGGCTGATGGCTGGCAGGTGCCAATGTGGCATTTGCTGTGCTGGCGGACTTGGGGCCAAAGGAGGCTCTTGCTAGGAGAGAGGAGGGGGATGCCAGAGCTGGAGAGCAGCGGCTGTGTGCTGGCTCTCAGCCCAGAGTGGGGCCAGTGGGAGCCCCGTGGCCTGGAGCATGTGGGCTGCCTTGGGGTCATGTGGGGCCTCAAGGCGGCCTCCGTCACTGGCATCCCCGGGGCTCCCTGCTGGCTCCTGGCTCTCCGGCGTTCAGACAAGGATGCTCCCTAAGTGCTGCTGAACTCCTGCCAGCAATGTTTTATGTGTTTTAATGGACAAGATTAATATTAATTTGCACTTTTTTTCTTTTTCCTTTTTATTTAATATTTAGCAGCCCAGAGGACTTTTCCCTCCTTCTCCCACCTCTGGCAGAAACAAAAATAACTCCTCAGCAAGGACTGGATGTGGCAGGCGAGTTTGTGCTCAGCTCCAGCCAAGCACTTCTGCTCACATTTAGCTGTAGGCACGTGCAGGGGCCTTTTGCCTGCAGTCTACACGTTCGTCTGCTCAGCGACCAGCCTGTGCCCGAGCGTTAGATGGATGAGGCCAGAATGCTTTCTGAATGAAGGAATGGGGTTTGCTCCCATAGGCAAAGCTGTAGACAAATACGTTAACTAATCGTTTGTAAAGCTTCTCTGTTGGGGCACTTGAGGGAGCAGAGGCTTTGATCAGCACCTGGCCACCCTAAAAGGATTAATTTGTTAGGGAAAGGCTGGTTTTAACCAGACTAATTCCTTCCCTCCTTTGAGATGGCCTTTGTCAGGCAGGGGACGAGGCAAATCTGCCTTGCTGCTGCCCTTGAGAAAGCGCTTGCAGGGCTGAATGCTACGAAAAAGAAAGTTAAAAGGCGAAGGGAGGAAGCAAACACACCTGGCCCAAGTGGTGCTGCCCATTCCAGTAGCTCAGGTCCTTCTGTCAGTTGCTCTGGGGCTGGGGGTGAACTGTCTTTGCTCAGGACGTAAATGGAGATTTCGTGTTTAAAAGAATTTTATCTGGATTTCCCTTATCTCCTTGCTTCATCTGGGCCTTTCCCCGTGGATGCCTTTTACTGCTGCCTCTTGCTGTCTTTGGGGTGGATCTGCTTCTTCCCTGCCCCAAAGCAGCGATGCTCGGCACAGCCCCGTCTGCAGCTCCCTCTTGTAGCACAGGAGGGCAAGAGCGAGCCGTCAGGCATGCCAGTCCCCAGCCTGGTGGCTGCTGCTGCTTCGACAGTCTGTTTTCTTCCTTCCTATTTACATCTGCTTGTGTTTCCCCCTGGGATGGTCCTGCCGTGCAACATTAAAGGGTGTTTAAGGGAAAGGGGGGGCAAGGAGTGCGGTGTGTGGTAGTTATGCTGCAGGAGATGTTGCTGAGCTTTAGCACAGGCAAAGTTAGGGATGAGATTGGGGAGCACAGAGCGGAGATCCCCTTGGGGGGCACATGGGGGTGGGAGGTGGTAACACGCTGGCCTTGTGTGCACCCTCTCTCTGCCTCCCATCATCCCGGCGAGAGCTTTGTGATGCCAATGCCTGCAGGGTGTCTGGCTGGCTGGCTGCCGCTCTCAGGCGTCCTGGCAGGTCCTGGTGAGTTTTGCTGCCCTGTGTGGTGGGAGTTTGGAGACTTTGGTTCTCCAGCCCTCACCAGAAGAGGTGGGCAGAAGGTGGCCAGACTCGTGCATCTGCTGCTTCTGGTTGCTGGCTGCCGGCTGCCACATCGTCTCGTGTCCTGGTTTCAGCTGGGTTACTCAGCAGACTCGAGAGCAGGTGGTGGGGAAGCATGAACAGCCAGATGGTGCCCCCTTCCTTGGTGCCCCCTGTACCCCCTGTTCTTCCTGCGTTCCTTTTTTAGGCAGTGTGCCCTGGGGGAAGAAGACCTGTCTCTGCCTGACGGCTCCTTCTTTGAGCATCTCTTTGGGGGTGGAAAGGACAGCAGCTCAGCTGGGGACAAAAGCGGGAGTCAAAGGAGGGAGCTGGGCTCCCATCTCAGCAGTAGGAAGGCACATTGTGCCCTTATGTGGTATTGGGGGAGAGTTGCTGGGCCCTCCTGCCCCCTGCCATGTTCCAGCCTAGTGCCATGGGTAAATGTGAACTCCAGTGGTGGGATTTTGTTACAAACCAGAAATGAAAGCTGTGGCCTGGGTCAGCTTTGGTGTGGAGATGACTCGAGTCCCAAGGGCTGTCACTGTGCCAGGAGCAGAGCCTGGAGCACCCCTCTTGCTGGGCTGGGAGCCCTGCAACCTCCTGTCTTAACCAGAGGCAACCCCTCATCTGGAACGAGAGTGTGGTTTATGTTTCGCCTGTTGTTGGGATCCAGGATGGAAGGGGATATTCTCTTCATGTTGCTACAAACAGCTTGGTGCCTGCATGCAAGTCTTACATGCCTCGGTTTTCCCTCTCCTAAGACCACTGGACTGAGCGTGCCCAATTAAGAGAGACCCAGCAGCCTCTGGATTTCTCTCCAGCTTAGTGCCAGTGGCCTGTGCTGGTGGGTCGTGTGCCCAGGTGGCTGCTGGGGGCAGCCACCCCTGCAGGGTGACCTCCTTGGGGGTGGGATAGAGGCAAGCTGTGCAGGTTATGGTCACATCTCTTTTTAGCTACCCACCCCCCAGAGTTGCAGGGGTGTCCCGCAGATGGGAACAGCGGTGAGTGCGTCTCAGCAGTTGGGTCTCTGATGAGGGGGGTCAGGAAAGACACTTTCTGCAGTGGCTGTCACCTGGGGTGGGTTTGGGTGAGCAGCCCAGTGGGGTTTAGTTCTTCTCTGCTGCAAGTCCCTCTGCCCGCCAAGGAGGAGAGCAGTACCTTCCCCACTGGGCGATGAGCTTAGGCTGGGACGAGTGTGAACAGTTTGGGCCTGGATCAGTCTTGATTAGGAGCGGGCACCTGGTTTGGTGTGCCCAATCACACTGGGCCATTGCATTGGTTCACAGTGGTCTCCTGTCTCCATGCTCAGCAGGTTGAGATTTTGGCCAGTCTTAAGCCTCTCTCTTCTTCTGATGCTGTCTGTCTGTCCCCCTCAATCAGGTGCCTCCAGAGAAGTGCCGCTTTGCCATAGGCCGAATCCTGAGCGAGGGAGACGCAAAGCCATCGGAAGAGCAGATCAAGCGGTTCCAAAAGTATGGCTTCAAGATCTTCTCCTTTCCTGCTCCCAGCCACGTGGTCATGGCGACCTTCCCATTCACTACGCCGTTGTCCATTCATCTAGCAGTCAACCGTGTCCACCCAGCCCTTGACACCTACATCAAGGTAAGCAAGTGTGGCATGAAGAGCATCACATGTCTTCAGTGGACTTTCAGAGGCTTCTCTTGCTGACAGCTGATGGGGCTGCTCTGATGTGTCATCTCTTAATGTGTTCCCTTGGGCACTACCATCAAGATCTCCTCCTTTTGCAATCTGGCAGGTAGTTTCCCAGCAGGGATGTCCTCCCATTTGCTCCATAGGCACAGGGATGTCTTTTCTGCTGTTTTGTGTTTACGAGAAGCAAGTTCGTATCTGACGACTTGCTGCTCTTCTCCTTAACGCAGAGATAAAAGCTGGTTTTCCCCTTGAGTGTCTTGCTTGTTGTTAGGATCTGGCAGGTATGTGCCCCTTCAGTGTAACGCATCGTGCCGTGAAACTTCTCTTTCAAGTGCCAGCCTCACCGTTGGGGCAGCTGTCTTCTGCAGGGCTGGGAGGAGAAGTTAAAAACTTTCTGGCCTATGGGCTTATGAAGACTTGGTTTCAAGCAATACATTGAAATTTGTGGCCCTTGGCCCTGGCTGGGCAGCTGGCTGCTGTGGGCTGTGTTCACCCTTGTCCCTGAGTGGAGCAGGTGGCCATCCCCACTGCTTCTGGTCTTTTTGAAGCCAGTTTTGCCACCTTGCTTTGGCTGCCAGACCAGCTGCAGCAAGGGTGTTCCCAAGCAGCACATCTGACATGGACAGCTCCAGATTCAGGCTTTCTAGAGAGCGAGGATGGTCCTGGGCAGCTGGGCGAGGGAAGGGACCGTCCTTCCTGGTGGGGGAGGATGCTGGGGAGGGGCCGGCGCTCAGCCCCTGGCTTATCTGACTGAGTTCTGCCACTTTCATTTGTTCGTGTTGAAACGCACTATTTATAAACTTGCTTTTGCTGGCGAAACTCCCAGCCCTGTGGGGGAACCACGCGAATCCCTCCAGCCTGTGCTGCGCCGCAGGATGGCTGCCCGGGCGCCAACCCCAGAACTTCAGCCAGGGGCTCTTTGCCGACCCTCTTGTCCACTGTGGCCTTAGGGAGCTGCCTGCTGGTACCGATGGAAGATGCGTTAACTCCGGCAGTGGGTGAGACAGCCGCTGCTTGTGCCCTCCTTGTACTGGAGAGCTGGTGGAGCGCAGAACCAGTTCCCTGTTCTCCTCTTCTCGTTCCATCCTCTCTGTGTCTCTTCCTGGAGCTCTGCCGGCTGTTTTGGTGCGGGGGGTATTGGGCGCTGCTGCCAGCCCTGCGGCGGACGCGTGGGCATGCAGGGAGGGGGCTGGCACGGTTGGGAGCATCAGGTTGGCTGCGGGAACGCTCAGCGACACGGGGCTGACGCTGCTTTACTTGAGTAAAGGTCCCGGCAAGCGCATCTGTCGCATGAGAGATGGAGTTGTTAGAGCTAAAAAGGGAACCATGGGTTGTTCTGGGAGCACCTGGCAGCATTTAATGGGAGCAGCCAATTTCAAATTAAATAACTGAAATCGTATGGAAACACAGTACCCAGGGCTGTGTACGGAAGGAGGGGGCACATTTTGATCTCTGCCCCAGTCCCAACAGCATGTGTGTCAGGGTGCGTGCCTGCATCCATCCCCAAGTCCTGCAGCAAAGCGTGGCCCCCCTGCCCGTGTTGGACTGGCCGGGGATGCAGGCAGGGAGGTGACGGGGTTGCCTTGCCAGCTTGGGGCAGAGGGGAGTGGGTGCTGCCGGTCCCTGCATGCTGCACCATGGGGATGCCCTGGCTTCTTCCGACGTGGCGCAGGGGACTCTGGAGGCCGTTTGCAGCAGCATCCCTGCCGCTTCTCCTGCATCCTCGCCGCTTCTCCCGCGGGCTGGACCACCTGCGCCTCTGGGGCTGTGCTGGCATTTCTCGGGGTGGAGGGACCAGGAAGGAGGGGGGAAACTTTCATGGAAACAGGTGACCTGTGCCCGTTTGGTGGTGGGAATGGGGGTTGTCATGGAGACAGCTTCTCCAAATAGCATCCTTCATCCCACCCCCGGCGCCTGGCTCCCTTAAGCAACCCGAGACAGCAGCGAGACAGAGATTTGCTTTATTTATTTATTTCATGCTGTGCCTGCTTTGAGAAGAGCGCTGTTAATGAGAGCCGGGGGTCAGGCCTGCCGAGCGTGCGGGTGCCCCTGCTGCTGTCCCGGCGGCAGCGGGGAGGAAGGGGGTGGGATGGCAAAAGCCAGGAGGCATGAAAGGGGGCTCAGCGGCAGAGATGAAATACTGGCTCCCGTGGAGAGAGGGAATTAGCTGAAGTGAAGGAAGGATGGCATGGCCACCTAGTCATAGGAAGGAGATGTGGGAGAGCAGGGGATGGAGAGGGAGGTGGAGGAGGCAGGGAGAGGGGTGGAAGGTGGGGAGGGTGGAGAAAGCTGTGGAGATGCTGAAAGTAGGGGAGGGGAA
>JAVKLA010000036.1:7903390-7920446 GCA_034782735.1 Sagittarius serpentarius | reverse complement strand
TGCTGGCAGTTTGTAACTCCAGCACCCGTGCCCGGAGCTGGCAGGGGCGACTCCAGGTTAGAACTGCCCTGAGGCAGTTGCTTCCCCTGCTCCATCCTGGGTGAACAGCAAGCCGTGGCTAACCTCTTTGCCTTTGTGGCCAGCGGGGTAGGCAACTGGCACCTCTCCTCTTTGCCTCATCGCATAGGAGTGAGAAAAGGCATTCGTTCCCCTGCTGTCAGACCACAGCAGGCAGAGGAGGTAGTGGCTCCCTGGGGACAGGCTCAGGGATGAGTTAGTGCTTGTCCTCTCTCACCCTTTAGCTGACTTCTCTCAGGAACTCTTCTACGGTATCTGGCATTGGTAAGAGACTGAAGGAACCTGTTACCCTCAAGAGTGGATCAGCACCTGGTGGACCAGTGCCTCTGGGTGTGCCAAGGCAGCATCCAAGGGGAAGGGGTGCTGGCTGCCAGCTGCTCCAAGAGAGACGGGTGTCCTGAGCCAGCATGGAGAGGGGAAGGACTCGCAGCCAGCCTCCTCTGGCACTGGGACAGCAAAACAGAGACACCGGGGCCACGAAATGTTGTCGCTGGTGGGGCTTGGGATGTGCTTGTCTTCCAGGCCACTGATATCTGGATTTTGCCCATCTACCTTTTGCATGGCTGCATTCCTCCTAAAGCTCAGTGAGCCTCTGCTGGTCTGAGGCTGACCTCCAAATTAAATGACACCGAACTGTGCAGCTTTACATTTCAAAGGGTCTGAGGGAGCGGAAGGATGCCTGGGAGTTTCTGGCACTATGGAGTAATTGGGGTGATTTTTTTTTTTCTTTTTTTTGGTGGCTTGTACGATGACTGCCGGGTGCTTATTCCACAGACTGATGGTTTTACCTGTTCATCTTTTGCTAATGTGAGGAATTATAACAACCCTGCAGGGATGAAGCGGGGTGATGGAGCAGAGTGCAGCGGGGAGAGCAGGTTAGTAACCACTCTGCATCCCTGACTCTGGCTACTTATCACAGTGGTAACTTGTGGATGGGCACGTGTTTGCATCACAGGACCCCTGGAAACTTCTGCTTCTGTCCCCCCTCCTTCCACACATCACCAAGCAGAAGATCTCCTGATGTATTTAAAGCTGTTACTGTGTCCATTTCCCTTATCTTTGCAGCTCTCCGGGGTGGGTCCTAAGGCAAAAGTGCTGCTTGAAGGTCAAGGACAGACCTTTAAGGCAGCTGGGAGAGTGGTTGGTCTGGGAGTCCCTCTCCCAGTGCAGCGCTGGGGGCTGTTGCATTTCCGATGAAAGCTGAAGGGGTGTTGTGGCCCTGTGGGGATGAAGAGGATGTGCTGTGGCTATTCACAGAGCTGTCCGGTCTGCAACTGCCTGCCGGCTTCATGCATTTGCTGGTGGGCTCTGTTCCCATTCCGTGGGGTTGTAAGGCACCTCGGGAAGGCTGGAGTTAGGGTAACTGTGGCCTCGTTCCCGCTATGGACACCAGCATTTTCTCCCTGCCACTGTATGGCCAGTTACTCTCAGCTGCTCCTCTGGGTTTTATTTCTGCCAGGAGCTGATGGCAGCTCCTTGACATGCAGAAAGGTAGATATCTATCATCTGCTGTGGCCAGCTGCTCTTCTTTTCATGCTGTGCGGATTCACAGCTTGGGGTAACGTCCGCCCAGCAGTACAGTAACCAGAGCGTGAGTTGGCAAAAGCTTATCAAGAGGTCAGTGTCGGAGAAAGACTTGCTCCGGTACTTCTCCGCTGAGCGGTTCAGGAGATGAGCAAAGCGGAAGCGGCTGCTATGGCTGCAGGAGCTGCCTGATGCTGTGGGCTCGCGGTGGAGGAGCGTAGCCATCGGCTCCTCTCTGTTCTTGCATCCTCCTCCTCCTCTCTCACACGCATCTCTAGGTGCCGTGTTCACTTGTCCCTCCCTTGCTTAGTTCCTGCCTCCCCAAGAAGCCCTTGCCTGCATCTCCAACCAGTTCCCCTGCAAAGCTGTGTCTCCCGCAGGAGCTACAATGGGACCTGTAGCGTCAGCTCAGCTCTGGCTTTGTGCTGTGCTGTGGGGCACAGGACCAGTGTCCAAATCCCTCCTCTCTTGCTAGCCTAGACCCAGCAGCCTTCCTGGGATGGGGCTGCAGTGGTGCAGGGCAGAGTCTGCTGCAGCTGCTTGGGGAAGGGCGGATGGGGACAGAGGTGCAGAAATGCTTCCCTAAAGTCTTCCCCACCCTCCAGGTACCCAGAGCCTGAGGGAGGGTACCACAGTGCTGGGAAGAGGAGGGGTGTCCTCTGGGTCTCAGGGGTCACTCATGAGGATCTGGGGCAGCTCTGGTGGCTGCGGTGTCGGCTGATGTGCTGCCATCGATGATGTTATGCAGGGCGGTGCATGGTTTGGGGTACCCAGGAGAGCGGAGCCGTGGTGGAGATGGGGAGGTGGCTCCTTGGCAAGGAAAGACCTGGAAAACTGAGCAGTACAGTGTGTATCTGGAGCTTTCCTGGCTCATGCTGCACCTCTGGGAGTGTACGGGACCTGGAAAGCCGCAGTCTTGTGGAAGAGCAGAGTCAGGCTGGACTCCATCCTTGCCGAACTCGCTTTGATTTCATCTCCTGATTGATCTGCACAGTCAAACTCACAATCCTGTGCTGGTGGAGGAGCAGTTGCCAGACTGCAAAGGTCACTGAAAGCAGCTGCTCCTCTCCCCTGCTGCCTCTGGTGCCGGCAGAAGAGCCTGGCTTTGGAGGCGCTCGGCTTGTGTCCCCGCTGGCACCGCCAGCCATTGCCTCCCCGTGCGCCCCAGCGCACTGCGGCAGCGCGCTCGGCAGGTGCTCTCCTCTCCAGACCACGGTAATGAGCCCCTTGGCACCCTGTGCTGGGCTCCCTGGTGGGCTGAGGAGGAGGAGGAGGAGGTGAGGGCTGCAGAGGAAGGGTAGGCACCCAGCCCCACCTTGCCTCCCCACGTCTGCTCTGGGCAGGGCGGCTGGAGAGGTTGGTCAGCACGTGCAGCCGCCAGAATGGCATGTCCTGGCTCGAGGATGTCTGGAGCTGTCCTGAGGTCCCTGATGAATTTGTCTGGTGCTGCTCGTTCATCTCCCTTACCCACTCCTCGTCTCTGCCTGCATTTCCACCTCCTCCCGCATTGCAGGCAGCCTGCCCGCCTTTTTGCCTTTTCCTTTCTGCCCGCCGGCGCTGTTTGTTTGCGCTGGGGATTTCCTCGGGCGAATCATTACCGCCGGCGGCGTGTGGTGGCTCGAGGCTCGGGGGGCTTCGTTAGCTGAGCCCACCAGTGGGAGTCATCATCACGCTGGGGCTTGCCAGGGTCGCTGGCTCTTTGCCCTTTGCCTTGCAGGATTGCCAGCTTTTTGGGGTAGAGGTGCAAGCTCTTGGAGGGGGCAGGGGTTGAAGGCGGCTTTCCTGGAAGCCTCCAGGGAAATGTCTCTTGTTCATGTATAAAAATTCAGAAAGGTGTTTGTCCTGGGCTCTGGCTTGCTTATAAAACACGGGGACATCTGTCCTGGGGGCAAGGGAAGGAGAAGTAAGAGCAGGAGGAGCAGCGAACCGAGGGTGAGCGGTGGCCTGTGGGCAAGTGTCCTGCAGCGAAGCGCCTGGGAGGGATCCTCCCTGAGCAGGAGGTCAAACAGCCTTTCTCCACTGTTGGCTGCACTTAGCCGATAGTTTGGAAGATCCTCCTGTCCTGGAAACTTGCTTTCTGCCATCAGATTTGCTGATACGCTGTATTGGCGACATGCTGATGGATGTTGTGATCATCTTAGCCGTTCCTCCTCGGCAAACCAGGCTGAAACCTGCTCAGTCTTCCTCTTTGGTGGCCTTCCTTGCCTTCTAAATGAGGCCAATAAGCCTGACATTAAGTCCCTGTCAGTAGGGAGGGAAGGACTATTTTGTCTGGGAATCAGGCAGTTGCGTCCCGGCTTTGCTCCGGGCTGCCAGTGGCTTTATCTGTGCAAGTTCAGCAAGGTTAGGTTCTTCGGGTTCCCTTTTCAGCTTTCTCAGCTGCGAAGGGATGGTGTGAGGCTGAGCTTAGCTCATCGTGAAATATATTCCATGAAGCCTGGGAGCCGGGGGCGTTGCAGAAAGACAAGGTTGTTCAAGGAGGTAGGAAGGGACAGGGGGGTATTTATTCCACTGCACCGTTTTCTTCCTGGGGGCATTAATGTGACACGTGTTCTGAGTTTGTCCTGGTGACAAATAAACTGCGGAAGAGCGGTTGTAGATGCCCATGACCCCGGGAGGATGGCTTGTGGAGCAAAGAACAAGAGAAAGGGGCTGAGATTTGGGGGGGTGGCCCGGACCTTGGCTCAGGAGTCCAAGAGCTCCCGTGTGCTGTGGGCACCAGGCACTCCTGCTCCATCTCTCTTGCTTTGGTTTTGCCGCACAAGGGTTTCATCACAGGACCTGTTACGGGTGAGGGCGTGTTTTGAGAAGGCTGGGATGACAAGCCTCCACTGGACGTCCCTGTTGCGGAAGGGCAGGTACTCAAGCGAGTGGTGGCCCAGGAGATAAAGCCATCAAGGTGGGTTGGGAATGTCCACCTCGATGAGGAGCCCTCCAGGCTCTCAGCTGTGAGTTAGCCATGGAAGAAGATCTCTCACCACAAGAAACAACCTGTTGTTGGGTGTCTCGGGGGAGGTTGTACTCTAGGTTAGGGCTTCCTCTCCCTGCGAGCAGCCTAACAAAGACCCGTGTTTCAAAGAGGCTCTTTTTACCTGCATGATAACCCCATAGGGTGGGAAGCTGCAATGTGGTGGGCCGCCTGGCCAAGGCGGGATGGGCAGGAGAATGTCTCGGGCAATGATTCCTTTCCTGAAAAGCCCTGCCT
Organism: Sagittarius serpentarius; assembly: GCA_034782735.1. Taxonomy (NCBI): domain Eukaryota; kingdom Metazoa; phylum Chordata; class Aves; order Accipitriformes; family Sagittariidae; genus Sagittarius; species Sagittarius serpentarius. Next base: position 7,915,639 of record JAVKLA010000036.1, on the reverse strand, counting down.
TGGCAAGAGGCAGGGAAGTTGCCACAGCTGCTGCTTCTGGCAGCCTCGCTGAGGCAACAGAGCAGGCAAAGCGATTTAGCATCACTCCAGTCATCTGTGATGGCAGAGATCATTGCATCAACCTCTTCAGCTTTGCGATTAATGCTGAAAAAGCATCCTGTGAAGGCTGGAAGGAGAGTGTTGGTCCCTGGGGACCCGCACTCCGAAGCAGAGGCGGCCCTCTCCAGCTGTGGTCCTCCTCTCCCGCAGTCTCATCTGCCTCCTTTCGTGTGTGGCTGTTGACCCACACGCTCCCGTCGTGAGGGAGTTCCTAGGGACGGGGACAGGAACCCAGGACCAGTTCCTCAGGGGAGGAGAGGTTATGTGGATTTACATGGATTTCTTGTCTCATAATGAAAATCCAGTGTTTGAGCTTTCCAAGTGGTTAAAACCAAAGTCGCCTTCAGAGAGTTTGTGTGTGGCAGTGACGGGGAAGGAGGAGGAGGAGAGGAAGGGATGTGGTTGGGGTCAGGTAGGAGGAGGAGTGTGAGAACATATAGTGGAGCTCTGGGAAGCTGGTGAGAACCATCTCCCCAGCTGGCTTTGCTTACCCATGGAGGGTGCAGGAACAAGGCAGAACTTGGGGACATGGAAAGCACTGAGTTTTTATGATTTTTTTTTTTTTTTTTTTTAAATGCAAAGGTTTGCTTCATTTCTGAAACTTCTACTCCAGGACTAATTACTACCAAATAACCGTGACAGCGGGGGGGGACCCAAGCCCCATGAATTGTGTGTGTGTTTGCACCATCTGGTCCTTATTCTGCAGGTGACGTTCCTGTGCTTGGGGGCAGTAAGATATGTCCCTGGAAGCACATACCTGAGCATGTCCAGGCTGGCAGCCATGTCCAGGGCTTGTCCTTCCCCAGTGCCAGGGGCTCTGGCTGCCTGTGGCTACTTTCTGAAAGGCTTTATCTCACTGGGACTTGCTGCCCAGCTCACCTCTGAAGATGGGGGATGCTCCTGGATGTGCTGCAGGATTTCTCTTGCAGCTCGAGTGGGTGCTGGAAGGGGAGGAGGTCCAGAGCGCATCCGCCCGCAGCGAGGCAGGGCTGCAGCTTACTGCCTTTTGCTGGAGGACGGGAAGGAGTCTCCATCTCCATCCCAGGGAGAAGAAGAGCGTTCATGACTCTCACAGCAGCTTCCAGCAGCGACCTGGGAGCCTGTGCCTGGTCCCCATCAGCCCTCTCGGGGCACTGGGACCTCCCGTACCCACCAACCCACCCAGGCTCGTTCCTTGGCCTCTCGGTTTGGCCGTGCCTGACAGCCGCTCCTTTGCAGCTCCCACGGCTCTGCCGCGGTGGGGGCAGCTGGGTGATTCGGCCCCAGGAAGCGCAGGCAGGCAGGTGGGCAAGGTGTAAATTGCATGGCGGGCTGCCTTCGCCAAGGTGAAAATGAAAAACTCTCCCAGTTATCGAGCCTGGCGTTTCGCGGCTCCCACGGTCCAAATGCGCTCCTTCTCGCCGCTGCAGAGAGGATCTCGGGGGCTTATTTTCACCTGCCTGTCCCAAAGCCACGGCACTGCCGCGTCGGCAGGGCAGTGTCCTGGTTGCAGGCAGGATGAGGGCCTGCTGCGGGAAGCGGGGGAAGCGTGCTAGCGTGGAGGGCAGGGAGGGCTTGGGAGGTGCTAATTGCCAGGCGCTGTATTTTGCTGCCTGGAAGATTTGCTATCCTTTGGTGAGACTTTGTTTTCCTCTGCTGAAGTGCTGCTGGTGCCGCTCATTTTTCCTGCTGCCTGACGGAAACGGCCTTTTCTTGATTGCAGTAATATCACCTTCTGTTTCTGAAACACCTCGTGGCCCGGAGGATTTGAAAGTAAAGTGCACGTGCGTGGGAGCAGTCTCACCACCTCTGAAATGTGAGTTTCTCCTGGCTGGGAAGCAGCAGCTGTTTCGCAGCCCTCAGCAGCCTGGTGTTCGCGGCTGTGCCGTGTGCTGGAGCTGGCTCTGAGTGGCGGCCGCGCCGGGAGGCAGGGCCTGACGGCTCCATGTGCACCTTCCTTGAGCTGCAAGCTGAGACGTTGGCGTTTCCTTGACGCTTGAGGGATTACTGGTGTAAAGCACGTCTGCCTGCCTCTCCCTCCAGCAGGTTGTCTTCCCTTCTGCCCAAACCATCTCTTGGGCTGGTGGTTTCTCCGCAGTCCCTGCCTGACTCCTGCCCCTCGGCAGGCAGCCCGGGCACCCAGGCTTCATCCCTGTCTCCCGTGGTCAGGCTGCAGCTCAGCAGGGAAGACCAGAATCACAGAAAGGTTTGGGTTGGAAGGGACCGGCAAAGATCATCCAGACCAACCGCCCTGCCGTGGGCAGGGACACCTTCTGCTACACCAGGTTGCTCAAAGCCCCATCCAGCCTGGCCTTGAAGACTTCCAATGACGGGCCATCCAGAGCTTCTCTGGGCAACCTCATCCAGTGTCTCACCACCCACATCACAAGTAATTTCTTCCTTATGTCTAATCTAAACCTGCCCTGTTTCAGTTTAAAACAGTTGCCCCTTGCCCTGTCACTACAGACCCTGGTAAAAAAGTCTGTCTCCGTCTTTCTTACAAGCCCCCTTTATACATTGAAAGGCCGCAAGAAGGTCTCCCTGGAGCCTTCTCTTCTCCAGGCTGAACCCCAACTCTCTCAGCCTTTCTCCATAGCAGAGGTATTTCGGCCCTCGGACCATTTCCATGGCTCTTCTGGACCCGCTTTGCAAGTCCACGACTGTCGTGTGCTGGGGACCCCAGAACTGGAGGCAGTGCTCCAGGTGGGGTCTCATGAGAGCAGAGCAGAGGGGGACCATCCCCTCCCTCAGCCTGCTGGTCACGCTGCTTGTAGTGCAGCCCAGGAGACACTTGGCTTTCTGGGCTGCAAGTGCACACTGAAACCAAGCTTGAAACTTGGGGAGGAAGGGGTGCCTTTATGTTTTTTTGCTTTCATCAGCTCTGACTTGGGACCGAAGCGGTGTTTAACCTCAAGCTGCTGTCTGGGCAAGGAGAAATGGAAATGGGGACATCCCCAGTCCAGGTCTGGGACGGCGGGATGGCCCAGCAAGGAATCTGTCCCCTGGCTGAACTGGGAGAGTACCAAAGGGTGCTGGGTGCTGTGCAAACTGAATTGCAAAGCCTCTCTGCACTACCTAGCACCCATGGTCTAAGATAAGCGGGGATGACACACCGAGCGTGGAGCGTGTGAGGAAGCGAGGAGGATGTGGCACACAGCACGCTCCCTCCGGTCCTAGCTGGTGGCTCAGTTTCAGCTCTAATTTTAGCAACTGATTTTAGGGCCCTTCGGCTCCAGGCAGTTTTGTTGTTTCTTTAAAATCCCTGGGACCGAAGCATCCAACCCCTTCACCCGGAGGAGGAGAAGATGGATGCCTCTAGCTGGAAGCAAGACATGGGGGAGTCATGTTATCTGAGCAGGCAGTAGGTGCTGGCGTGCGGGGACAGAGCTGGTGGGTCCCCTGGGGGTCCCCCCGCACTCTGCCGGGTGCCAGCTGACTTGCTGGCACTAACCAGAGCGGCCCAAGTACCAGTGGCATGGGCAAGGGGAGGCTGGTGGCGGTGAGCGTGTGATGATGCTCTGGCTGGCTGGCCAGAGGGACGCTGGTGAGCCCCTCCGGTGAGCAGCAACCCCCAGTGATGGGCACAAGCCCCATGTGTTTGCGTCTACCATCTGTTCCTCCTCCAGGTGCAGCAGTAATAAACGGAGGGAGGGGAGCCCTGGTGCAGCAGGGGGGCTGGAGGGGTGTCCCTTAGCATCCCCCCTGCACTCCCCCCAGGGCAGGAGCCAGAGACCCACTCTGCATCCCTGGAACTTAGCAAATTGTACTTGAGGGTGCTGGTCCAGTTTGGTAGCAGGGCGGACCTGGCTGTAACCCAGCGGTGGGCTGACCCCACTCTCCAGCTGCCTACGGAAAACCCCCTCCTGTGCCTGGTGTCACTCTGGGATCAAAGCAGGATGCGGATGGAGCCACCCTGTGTGCCCGGCACCCTTCTGCCTCACAGCAGCGGTGGCGGCGCATCCCGTCGCCATAAGAGCAGAGGCGAGGGGCAGGCAGCACCGGGCACGTTGTGCCGAACTGATGTTCAGACGGCCCCTGGTAAGCAACCCCCAGCTTCTCCTTGAGTCTGGGTCCCCTGCCAGTGCAGGCTTGGGCCACGTGCGCCTCTGCCCCTCTGGGAAGTTGTTCTTCTGATTGGACTGTGCAGAGAGAACTCAGTGCTTAGGCTGGATCCTGCACCATTGCTTTCCCGGTGGCTGGCAGGCTCCAGCCTGTCCCAGCTTTTTGGCAGTGCCCAGCAGCATATCCCTGGAGGGTGCATCCCTGGCCAGTGGCAGGGAGGGCAGCTCAGGGGGCTGCCTGGTGCCCCTAAGGTAGAAGAGGGGGAGCATCTGCTAGGTGACCAGTCGCTTGCTCCCGGCGGCTTTTCCAGGCCTGGCTGGGTTTTACAGGCATTTTTTTATACGTTGCAGGCAGGAGGTCCTCTAGCAGGCGTGGGTGACAGGCGCAGGCGATGGCTGTAGACATATGGCACACTGGCGGCTGGGGCGCGAGGCGGACACCTCTGCGGTGGAGCCAGGAGCTGCTGGGCAGCACAGAGAGCTCAGCCCCTGGCCCCACTCCAGCAGGAAGCTCAGTGGTGGCATGAAAAGCCTCTTCCCTACTGCTCCCACAGCCATCGGCCCTGAAACGGCGACTCAGCAGGCTGGCATGGCTTAACCGCCGTGCCTGATGATGGGTCAGGGCTGTGGCGCCAGAGGGCTTGTGGCCAGAAGCGGGGTGAAAACAGCAGCTGCCTCCCCACTGCCTTCCCGGCGACACTGGAAGTGTTTTGGGGCAGACAGTGCGTTCAGCTGGAGCCTGAGCGCCAGCATGCCTGGGCATAGTGAGGATCCTGAGAGCATCCGCAAGGCTCGTTTGCTGGTCTCCTAACAAGCTGAGTTCTTCCAGCAGTGGGAGATGAAGCAGATCCAGTTGGTGGCATTTGAATTCCTGAGCAAACGAGCCTGACAGAGTGACAAAGCCAGTCCCTGCAGTGCCCCAGCTCACCTTCTCCTTCCCAGCAGGCACTGAGGGGCACGGTGCGGCATGAGCACCCTGCCACCTCCTTCCATTTTGGTGCTATTCTGCTGGGATTTTTAATGACTGCAGATCATGTCTCAGCTGCCTCGTCCCGTGTCCCATAGCCCTGGGACTGCTCTCCTGCCCACCTGGGGAAGCCGGGGCATCCTCTGGCCGGGAGGCTGTGCCCAAGCCATTCCGTGGGCAGACGATGGGGTCTGTTCCTTAACAAATGAGTGGGGAGAGGAAAATTTGTGCTGCTGGGGAGGTGCCACCTCCTGCTGCAGGGGAACGTCTCCCAAAATGCTGGTTTGGTGCATAATCCTTGTTCTTTCTGATGCACGAGGCCGGGGGATGCTCCATTCCTAGAGGGATGAAGCCAACCTGGAGGAAGTCCTACAGGGAGTCAGGGGTGGTGGGTGATTTGGAAACAACCCGGGGTAAAGATTGAGCGGGGTGCTATTTCACCTGGGAATGAGGAGTGCAAGAGCCTTCCCCTATATAAACCCTTGTTCCCAAGAGGATGGTGAGCAGCACCCCACCACAGCTCTCAGATGGACCAAGAAGGAGTTGGCTTCACGGGAAGCAGTGGGTCTGAGATAGCACGAGAATTCCAGAGCTGCTCTGCATGTCAGGACTGAACCGCTGGGCTCTGGATGCATTGGCCTTTGCTATGTATGCGTAGCTTGACTGTATGGATTATGTGCAATAAATCCCATGCTTCGGGTGCCCGGTGGAGGGTCCTGCATAGAAATAAGCCTTGCGTGCTGTGCTGCCGCCTCCATCTTTTCTGGCCGTAGGAAGAGCAAGCTCCTGGCAGAGGCTGAGAGGGGAGGTGGCACAGCATGACCTTGCCAAAGGATGAGTCCCTTTCCTTGCCCTACTTATTGGGTCCTGCTGTCCTAGCCAGAAGCCTGGCCCCGACGCCATCAGCGTCCCACTGTTCACCTCTCACTGAGCTCCTCCACCCGTGTGAGACTGCATTTGATTTGACTCAAGGGCTCTGCCTTGCAAACTCCACGTCCGCCTTGCAGGTCCATCTGTTGGCTTAGCTGCACGGTTAGCGAGGGGCTTCCTCCTCAACTGCAGAATGTATTATTGCCTGTTGAGCGTCCCTGTTGTTTTGCCATGTTGTTGAGCCTTCGCTAATTCTCTCTTTGCTTGCGTCTTCGCCTTTGAGTCTGCTCTCCAGTCTCTCCGGGTTGTTTTTTTCCCTTGCAGGAACCCTGCAGCCTTCCTCTCCGCTGGGATAATACTAAGTCTGCTCTGTCCTGTGCTGACACCCGCCTCTTGGTTGCAATTCGCTGCACCTCTGCCTGTGTTTGCCTGGCCTCTGCCTGCCTCCTGATCTCCTTTGGGATGATCACAAGGGTGATCTCCCTTGCATCCCCTTTGGATGATCCCCTTATCCATTTCTGTTGTCCTGGCTTCCCACTTCATCGCCTCTGCCCTTTCCTTAAGTCTTTATGCAGCCTCATCCCTTTGGTCCCAGCCCAGACGGGACAGTGTTCCCAGCTGCCACCTCCTGCTCCTTCTTGGGGATGTTGTCCTCTCCTGAGCCTGGCTGCCAGTGCTGAGCTCTGCAGCAGCCCTGCCAGGAGCTGGGTTGCTCCGGGAAGAAGCACAGAAGCAGAGACCAGCTCGCTAGCCTGGCTCCCAACTTGATTTGTACAGGCATAAATTGGGATCACCAGGCTCTGGTTTCCCTCTGTTTCCTTTTGGGGAAAACCCTGGATGAATTGGAAAGAAGTCAAGTGTTAAGCGTCCTTGTAGCTCTCTTTAATGAGGCAGGGGTTGGTATTGACAGTGAGTGTCCAGCCACTTCAGCATCATCCCACCGATGTGGTCCTCGATCGTGGCCTTTGGCTGCAGGGCACCTGGGCTCTTCTGGCTTCAGGGAGACAGAGCTGCTTCCCACTCTGGCAGGGTGAAGCATCCTCGTCTCTCTTATAGGATAATCCTTGAGTGTGTGAAGCAGCACAGTATGGGAAGAGCCAGTATATGAAGAGCCAGTATGGGACCCTGCTTTTCTTACAGGTTTGCATTTTTACTCCTTAAAAAGCCATGATTCCCACATTTTGTGTGCGTGGAGGGGGTGTTTGAGCTTTGGGGGTGTCACTGCTGTGGCTGTGTAATTGGAAGGGGAGTTGTAGCAGCCTAGATGAATTTTAGGAAGAAAGTACATCCCAGATCCGCTCTTTAGGAGTCCCAGAGTGGGCTTTGGGAAGTCAGCTTGGGATGTTGGAGGCCAGACTGGAGCCCTGAGGTTTTAGACTGGTTAGAGATCTCATATGAATTTAGTGAACATCTCTTTGCTCTGAGGTTCTTTGAGTTGTCCCCGTCTGCATTAAGTGGTGGAGGGCCAGCTGGATGCATCCAAAAAGCCTGCGAATCTTGGAGATACCCGTCTCTGGTATGTGTCGCAGTAACCTAAAATAACAAACTGAGCTGAAGATTGGCTGATGGGCTTGTGGTTGGTAGAGCAAGGGGCAGAGCAGTGGGGAGGGTTCTTGTCTGCGTTGTTGCTGAAAAAGCAGGAGTGGTATGAGCCGCCTCTGCTCTGCTGCTAAAAACAGCCTGGCTTGTTTTTATTTAATACAGTTTTGATCTGCGTGTGTGAGTGTTTCACCTGCCTGCGAGTGGGAACTCCGGGCTCAAAGCGCCTCGGAAGCCCACCTGCGTCCCTGTGGCACGGGGCTCATGAATGTGGTTCCTCCTCAGTTGGAGGAGGGACTCTGCCGAAACGCAGGCTTGAAGATGTTGGGACAGGACGGGTAAAGCTTCTGCTGGCGTTCGTGTTTCTGCTGCTGTGGTGCCACTGGGTAAACTGGGGCTCTGCAGAGCCACCTCCTGCAGGCTTTCCTGGGGTAAGAGACACGAAAACGGCTCATGTGGGGTTTTCTCCCTGTATTGCTTGCGCAGCGTCCTGCCAGCGTGGAGGTGGCTCTCCAGGTGGCCTTGCTGCCAGCACAGGGGAGAGGGTCGGCATTGGCTCCCGTCTGTTGTGGACTCTGCCTGGTGCTGGCATTTGGCTGGGAAATAAATGATTTGAAATCAGCTTGGTCCATCCCTAGGGGTGAAGGGGGTCAGGAATGAACAGGCTTTTGTAAGGTCACGATTGATATGTCCATAGAGCTCGTCCTTGGAGAGGGGTCTGCCCTGGCTTCAGGGAGCCCTGGAGGAATGGGGACCCTGCCGGAGGGTGTCTGGGCAAGCCCTGCCGGGGGTTGTGGCAGGGAGGAGGATAAGGATAGTTGAGGCAGGGAGGAAAAGGAGGATAGTCAAGGCAAGGAGGAGGAAGAGAAGGATAATCGGGGTGGTTGTGGGGTTAAATAAAAGCTGTCAGTGATTTGAAAAGGGGAAAGGAAGAAAAAGAAAACCCACTGAAGAGACACTCTCCCTTCTCACCCGGCTTATAATCAGCCACCCCCTCTGCCAGCTGGCGGGCGGGTGGGCAAGAAGGGGGTGGCAAGAGGGGTCCAGCTGCTCCTCGGCCCGGCCCCGGCCCCCCCGAGAGTCCCTGCAGCCCCAGCTTGGCGTGGGCCAGGGCACAGCCCGGGGGAACATGCCTCCGTCACGAGTCCTTGGCAGGCTCGGGGGGGGCTGAGGTCTTCAAGTGTGCTGCCAGGGGGAGATGGGGCAAGGAAGAGGAGGAGGGGGAGTTGTCTGAAATGCCAGGGATTCGTCTCCCACTCCCCCTGCCCTCGCCGTTCTGAAAGGAGCTGCTTGAGCTGTCAGCTCTGGATTATATTAATTAGCAGAGAAGTGCTACGCCTGCTCATGGGGCCGGGCTGCCAGAAGGAACTGGAGACTTGGCAGGTCCATGCAAAGCAGCTGCCGGGCTCCCCCAAACCCCTCGCTCCAGCCCAAAATAAGCACACCAAATACAAGGCTGAGCCGGGGGAGCTGGTCTCCCTGGGGCTTCGGCGTCTCCTCCTTGAGCCCAGCCAGCTGCTCACCCCCAGGGCCGAACCTGCCAGCCCTGGCACACAGGGGGCTGTTGTGATAGGGAAAGCAGCACTGCGGTTTTGGGATGGGACCCACCGCTCCTCACTGGGCCCCCATGTCTGTAGGCGACGCTGCGAGGCTGGCAGGTCCGCGTGGTCGGGGGCTGCTGGGGTGGGGGGCAAGGGCACATCCCTGACCCATGGTCACTTGCTGTCTTTCAGGAGAGGAAGCTGTGCGCCCACCCCCGGATTGAGATCTACAAGGAGGACCGCATCTACTTCGTGTGTCCTCTCGCCCGCCAAGGGGACTTCTACGTGCCTGAAATGAAAGAACTGGAGAGAAAGAGCAGGGCTGCCGCAGCTGAGGCCGAGGATGCCCGGACAGACATCACAGGTATCTGTGGCTTGCGCACGGGCTCCGTCTTCGATCGGCATCAGCCCTCCCAAAGGTGGGGGTCCTGGTGTCCCCGGTGCTGGCGCCTGAGCAGGCAGAGAGGGGCTGACCTGCGCCAACCTGGCACCCAACCACAGAGTCTCAGCACACCTCTTCCCCTCGCCCCAGGCTGAGACAGGATCTTGTCCCTGAGGTGTCACACCACACCTCGGGGAGCACCCAGGCACCCCTGTGGCATTGGGGTGAGGGCCAAGCTGCCACCGAGCTGCTGGCCCGCTGTTGTCAGAGCAGAGCTGGATCTCACAGCTTTTGGTTGCAGCTGGGCTTGTTTTTCTCCTTGTCATATACATCTTCCTTGATCTCATCTTCGTCTGTTACATATTGGGATTGCAAAGAGCTTAAATACCAGGTTGCCATAGCTGGTGGTGGAGTTGCCCGATAGCATCTGCTCAGCGAGATCTGTTGGAGCCTGGATCTATTCATACAGGAAGGGACCACAATGGCTGTAGGCGCAGAACAGCAGTGCTATAGTAACCCGAAATGCTAGTTGCTGTTGCCAGCCCACGTGCTCACATGTCTGTGAGATGCGGGAGCCGGCTAGCCAAGTGTTCCCGGGTGCTGGACGGCACGGCCGAGCCGGCCGCTGGCGGGGGCAGCCTTCTCCTGCACTGCAGGTCGCCCGCGCTTGTATAACGGGCATGAAAAAACCATGACGGTTCTCGTCGCCTCCCAGGGAGTTTGGTCATTTGCTTTAACACATCTTCAGGTTTGGGTTGCTTTAATTCTTAATCGCATGCGGCGTAAAAGCAAGCCTGGGATTTGCTTTCTGGGAGCTATGTCCATTTAGTGCTGCAATGAAGACTCTAATTGGTTTCCCAGCGCTTCAAGGTCCCATGTTTTTGCGGTGCTCACTCGGCTCTTTGCCTTTTTGTCTGCCTTGCATCGGGGCGGCTGCTTTGGGCAGCAGGCCGGGTTAGCCAAAGGCACCTCGCAGCCCTCTTGCTCCGGCACCTTCCTGTGGTTGCCCCTTGGTTTCGGAGAGGGACGGCAGGACCACATGAGGAAAAGCTCCTTCAGGTCGGTGGCTTCAGCAGCTGTGTGTGCATCTTTCTGCGCCGCTCAGGGGGTACATGCTGCCACAGCACAGCCAGGGGATGCTCAGTGCAGCCGCTGCCCTGCGCCCCAGCTGTCCTGGTGCTTTCCCTGGGACGCCACTGCCGGCGCACCTCTGGTGGGGGAGTCTCCTGCCCTGCCGGAAGAAGGGCTGGGCAGGTCTTCCCAATTTCAGACAGCAAATGATGTTGGACTTTCTCCTGTGGGAGACCCTGGGCTGGGCTCCCCAGCAGCAGCTCTGGGCCGGCTCCTCCACCACCCCTCCCCTTCCAGTCACGTAGATGAGCTTTTGTCGGTGCAATCTGATGCAGTGTCATCTGCTGAGTCTGCACAAAACCAGCTTAAAATAATAATAGCTGTGAGAGGTTGGCCTTGCCTCTGAGACTAAAGAGTTGAGCTTAGATGTCGCATTGTGATCACCGTCACTACTGGGCACAGCGGCAGAACCAGGTCTGTCGGGGCGTCATATCCTTCCTCCAGCTGTTGGAGAGGGCCAAGGACGTGGCAAGCCTTTGGGTTGCTTGTGCCGCTCCTGCCTGAGAGTCTTGGAGGTCCCCGTGATCTCCTGCATCCCCATGATGTCGCAGTGTCCCAGGCTGGCACAACTGCTGTCAGCTGGGGAGGGTGGCACTGCATGGGGAGGTCCTGGGCTTGTGGAAAGGGAAACGGTGCCCGGCGAGCATCCTTGTCCCACCACCGCTGGCCTGCTGGCACCGGGGACTTGGTTTGTTGCTGGTGGTGCTGCCCCAGCCACAGCCGTCACGTGGCTGTCGGGCTGCCCCTGGTGCAGCAGCAGGATCAAAGTCAGGAGGCGAGGTGGGAGGGTGCAGCTGTTCTCACTGGGCTCTGCATCTCGCTGCCAAAGTCCTGCATGGGTTTTCTGAGCCCCGGTGCGACAGCAGATCCTGCTGGAGGGGGCAGCCGGCAGATCTCCCCTCTGCCCAGCCACTCGCTGGAGACATCTTGAGGGAGACGCCTTGAAGGAGAAGCCTTACGGATTGAGATTGGTCCTCCCTTCCCAAGTATTTTCTGTGCTGGGATCAACCACCTCTGAGTTGGAGGAAGAGAAAGCCCCAATGTCTTTTCACGTCTTTTTTACTCCCTTCTTCCCTGGGGAGCTGCTCAAGAAGCAAGCTCAGCTTAGCCACAACCCCTTCAACAGGCATGATGGCCGTAAGATCTTCATGACTCAGCAGATCCCAGGATGTCTGTGACAGCTTTCGAGCTTTCCTCTGCCAGCTGGAGGGTGGGCACAGCAATGTCCCCATCTGCTTTTCAGTGCAGTTCCCCCTCAACGCCAGTTGCATGGATTTGGGTTATTTCTTGATCCACCTCAGGTCTGCCAGTGTTTCAAGTGGTCTTGCCCTGACAGAGGCCCAGGCAGTGCTGGGATGCTCCTGGGAGGGTGGGAGAGGGTGGTGGTCCCTGCCAGTGACACTCAGCTCCTCTGGCCGTGCCTGAGCTGTGCAAATCCAGATGTGAGGCTCTGACACCCTGTTGCCTCGGAGGGTGAGCGGGGGGACTGGGGAGGTGCTGAGCCCCTTTTCCTCTCCCTGAGCCCGCTGGGGATGCTCTACATGCATCTACGAGCCTTGGGCTCTCACTCCTAATGTGGCAGCAGATGAAGCCCGCTCTTTCCGGGCGGGGGGGGGCGGGGGGGGGGGGGGGGGGGGGGGGGGGGGGGGGGGGGGGGGGGGGGGGGGGGGGGGGGGGGGG
>JAVKLA010000036.1:7857906-7867978 GCA_034782735.1 Sagittarius serpentarius | reverse complement strand
CACTCAAGCAGGGGGTCACTGCCCGTGAGGACCCTCTGCCAAGGCCAGACCTGCAAGATGTTCTGCAGCTCCAGGATGCCGAGGGTGCCGGCGCTGCATACCAGCACCTGCAGCATGCTATCCATCGTGGCCAGGGTCTGTGAGGGGGACAGAGTCTTGGGGGAAGCCCTGGAAGCCTGGCAGGGGATGGCTGTGGCCCTGCAGTGCCCAGGAAGGAGCCTCGGGGCCAGGGAGCTCCCCATGGTTCAACCCGTGGCATACCTTGGAGTAGAGAGAAGCCTCGGGACCCTGGGTGTCCTCCTGCAGAGGCAGGTGGAAGATGCTGCAGAAGCAGGTGTGGAGGAGGCTGCTCTTCTTCTCCTGCAGAAGCAGCCCCGCTCTGCTGCGGGGACAGAGGAGGAGGCAGACCCTGGGCTTAGAGACATGAGCTGATCCCCATGCCGCAGGGGACATCTCAGCCTCCCATGACACCGACATGCGCCTTTGGGGGGAAAACCCTGTGGCACCCCCTGCCCTGTTCTCTGCCTCCCTCTCGGACCCAGGGCTGGGGATGCCCCCCCAACTGGGGCTGGTGTCGTCAGGGCCACCAAGCTGGGGGCTGGGGCAGGTACCTCATGGAGGTGATGGCCAGCATGGCTTGCTGCTGCACCAGGATGCCCAGGTGGTCAGCAGGCTCCTCTTGCAGCAGCACCTGGGGAGCACAGCAGGGTGGGGGGGGTCAGGATGGGGCAGTCTCCTTCGCCCAGCAAGAGCCTGCGGGGCTGGCAGAGCCTGGGTGCCCCCATCCTGGCACCCCCTCCCCACCCAGCAGCCAGCGGTCCCAAGCCCCGTGGCAGGAAGGGCTGTGCCCATCACAGAGCCACAGAGCCACAAGCTGGCCGAGGCAGATGTTGTTGGGTCCAAGCCCTAGCTCCAGCTGGGCCACCCAGGTGGCTTTGGAGCATCTCCAAGGATGGAGACCCAGAGCCGCGCTGATCCGCACCCCCCTGCCCGGCCAAGCCCTCTCCCGCCCCCAGGGCTGTGTCACTGCCTGCAGCCCCTGCCTCAGCCTGACCGGTCATCCCCTCACCTTGATGGTCTCCACCACCTCCAGCTGGCAGAAGTAAAGCATGTCCCACACAGTGGAGCCCACGCTGGTGGTGCTGCAGGTGGTGCAGATGGAGTCCAGAAACCTCAGCTTCTGGGCCTCTTGCTGCCAGCCAGGCAGGAGATAGACAGATGGACAGTGTCAGGGGGGAGATGCAGCTGGGGGGGGGTGGTGGGGTGGGGGGCGCCCAGCACCTTCTGAGCAAGGGACAGGGGCAGAAAGGCCAGGGGACACGGGGGCAGCCTCATAGAAGTGGCCATGGATACCTTCGGTCTGCTCCGGAGGAAGGCTCGGATGATGTCCAGGGTACTGTCTTCCTCCCTGGGCACAGCCAAGGCGGAGCGGCACAGATCTGGCCAAGAGAGGGCAGGCAGGGCTGGGGGGGCAGGCGGGGGGAAAACCCGAGCCTTCCGCCTATGTCTCGGGGATGTCACCAGCCCTGGCTCAAGGCTGGGACACTAGCGTCCCCTGTGTGCCCCAGGGGCGAGGGTGTGATGCTGGAAGGCAGCACGGGGAGGGGGCCCTGCTGCGCGCCGGTGAGGGACGGGCTGGCAGCCGGGGGCAGGGAGGGTCCCTGTCCCAGGAATGCCGTGACGGGGCCGGCTGCCTGGCCGCGGCGCCGTGGGAGCCCTGATGCCAGCCTGGCTGGGGGACGCGAGCCTGGGACGGGACGGGGCGGGGCGGGGCAGGGCGGGGCGGGGCGGTCAGCCCCCTGCCCGCACCCTGCCCGCAGCACCCGGGCGCTCACCTGCCCGCAGCAGCTGCACCTCGCACACCTCGCTGGGCTTTGGCCCGGAGCTAGGAGCCGGGGCAGCTCCGTCCTTCTCCTCCCAGGCCTGCCTGAGGCGGCCGGGGGGTCTCTCCGCCATCCTGCAGGAGGGAGGGAGGGAGGGAGGGAGGGAGGAAAGAAAGGGGCGAGGGGGACCCGGCGACACCTGGGGGGGCTGCCCGGCCAGGGGCGGAGGGGCAGCGGTGGGTGTGCTCGGGGGGCTCCTCGCTCCCACCCCGTCCCAACGCCGTCCTCCCAGGCACTGCGGGGGGCGGGGCTGGGTGACACAGGGTGTCACAAGGTGCCCAATGTCACCCCCCACCCTAGGACCTCTCCTGCCGCCCCAGAGCCGCACCGACCCGCAACTGTTGGGGTTGGGCTGGGTCCCCCCGGTTACGGTTGCCGTGGCGTGCGGCGGGGTTCCACCGGCCCTTGCCTGGCACCAGGGAGGGGTGGAGCCCCCCCGCTCCCCTCCCCGGGGCCCACGGCGGTGCCCCCAGGGCGGTGGGGCCGGGAAGGAGGTGGCGTGGGCACGGAGGGGTGGGTGTGAAGGCAGGCGGCAGCGGGGCAGGCCATGGCGGCGAGCTCGGCTCGGCTCGGCTCGGCCCGGCTCGGCCCGGCGGGGAGCGGTGCTCACAGCGGCCCGTCGCAAGGCGCATGCGCACAAGTGCAGGGGGCGAGGGGACGCGGCCTCCGGCCGCCAGGGGGCGCGGTTCGGGCGCCGAGAAGTGGCGGCGGCGGAAGTGAAGGCTGGGCGGCGGAAGTGGCGGCGGCGGGGCCGGCAGATCGGTACGGGCGGGCCGGGGCCGGGGGAAAAAGGAAGGGGAAAAGGGGAGGAGGAGAGGGGTCAGTGATGGGGGTCAATGACGGGTCAGTGGCGAGTCACTGATGGTGTCAATGACGGGTCAGTTATGGGTCAATGGTGGGTACAGTGATGGGGTCAGTGATGGGCTTGATGGGGCAATGACGGGTCAGTGACAGGTCAGTGACGGGTCGGTGGTGGGGTGGGGGCCGTGTGTGCGGTCGGTCCAGCCCTGGGGTGGGGGCAGTGATCAGCTGGGTGGTGCCGTTCGGGCGTGTGCAGCGTGTGCAGGTGCAGTGTGGTTTGGAGTGATGAGGGGTGCAGGCAGGGGTGGGGTGCCCTGTGGGGCGGGGTGCAGCCTGGTTTGGGTGCCTGGGCGGAGGGGCGGCCGTGTGGGGCCCTGGACAGACGTGTCACTCGTGCTGGGGAAGCAGAACCAGGCGCTGTGGTTGGCCACGAGCCTGGGCAGCTTCCTGCCGCGCTGCCGTGCAGGCACCGAGGGCGCGGGAGCTGGCGGCAGCAGGCAGGGTGAGTGTGAGCAGGGGGAGCGGCGGGAGCAGCGGGCAGGGTGAGAGGCTGGCAGGGTGAGTGCGGGCAGGGTGAGCGACAGGCAGGGTGGGCAGCCCCACAGCCCTGGGCAGGGCCTGGAGAGGGGCAGGCGTCGGGGAGGAACCGGGTACTGGGGTGAATGAAGCTTGATTGGGCACCGCAGGCAGAAGTGGCAGGAGGGCAGGCATTAGGGGGACTTCCACCTCTGCTATGGGCCCCCCCGAGTGCAGAGGAGTGCTGGCGGGGTCCCAGCCTGGGTTTGCTGGGGAGAAGGAAGAAAAAGCATCACCTGCCTGGGGGTGCCAGGGGGGCCTTGGGGCACTGCCTGGCCTCCAAAGCGGGGAATGCAGGCTGGGCTGGGAGCCAGGGGTCTTGGAGCTGGGGTGGTGACTTTTGGGGACACCCTGAGGGGGCAGGGGGGGCAGGGCCAGGCCCTCCCCCCCCCAGAGGGGGAAGCGGGACAGTTTGCTCAACTCCAGCTGGTAAGCCGGAGCGGCGGTTCCTCCTGCCCTCTGCCCGCGGCTTCTCCTTCGCAAGGGGAACAGCTGCCCAGCTGGGAGAGAGATCCCTGCCACTCACTGGTTGTGGCAGGGGGCTCCTGCCCCCTCGGAGGCCAGCAGGGCCCCCTGATCCCCTGCACCGGCGCGGCACGGCTGGGGTCTGCTCAGCTCCGTGTCACTGCAGCCCCCTCTTGCAGGCCAGGGATATGTGTGTGATGAGCTGGCTGGTCTCAGGTGGGTGCCCAGGTGGCAGGAGCTGGTGGCAGGGCTGCGGAGGGGGCAAGGCCAGCCCTGTGCCTCCTGCCCCTGCCCTCCACCAGCTTGGCAGTGCCAGACCTGCCCACAGATCTCACAGCATGGGCTCCTGGAGCCGGAACCACACGCCACTTCCCTGCCATGGTGCTGTCATTCAACCTTGGACCCGCTGCTAACCCCCGCAAACCCATCTGGCCGTGCCTCTGGGGAGCCGTGCGTGCGCCAGGGCCAGGCTGGGAGGGACACACACGGTCTGTCCCCTGCCGCCTCTAAGCTGTGGCCTGCTTGGTCTCCCGTCAGTGAGAAGAATGGGCTCTGTGCCGGAGGAGCTCAGCCTGGTCCCCCTGCACCAGAGGCCGGAGCTGCTGGAGGCCTGCGCCAAGCTGCTGGGCGAGGAGTGGGGGAAGAGCCGGGCGTCGCGGCTCCACACGCTCCAGCGCTCCTCGGATGCCTTCCCCACCTGCCTGCTGCTGCTGCGGAGCCGGGGCCCCGCCGAGGCCCCCGCTGCCCGGGAGGGTCCCTGCCAACTTGTGGGCCACGTCCGGCTCTCCCGCGTGGCCGGCCGTCCCCGCGACCTCTTCGTGGAGAGCGTGGTGGTGGCCCGGGCGCTGCGGGGCCAGGGCTATGGGCGGCGGCTGATGGAGGCCACTGAGCGGTGGGCCCGAGCCCGGGGCTTCAGGTGCCTCCACCTCACTACCCACGACAAGCAGCATTTCTATGCCCACCTGGGCTTCGTCCTGGGCGAGCCGGTGCAGAGCGTGGCCTTCCTCAGCCCTGCCATACCCGCCGAGGTGCTGCGGCTCTTCTCCGCCCCTCCTGGCGCTGCCACTGCCACCAGGCCAAGGGTGCCCTCTGCCCCCCCGCCTCCCCTCCCGCCCCCTGCCGCGCCCCCGCCGCCCCCCCCACCAACCGTGATCTGGGCGAGGGGAGTCCTGGCCGAGAGCAGTGGGCAAAGCCTCCTGGAGACCCCCCACCGCGACGCCAAAGGGCTGCCCATCTTCTGGATGAAGAAGGACATCTGAGGGGCCAGGGCCCCGAGCCAGCGATTAAAAGCAGTGTGGGCAGGGGCTGCCTGCCCTGGCGCTGCCTGACTGCCTGCCGTTCTTCGGGGCTGGCACCAGCTCCCCCAGCCTCCCTGGTTTGCCCTGGCCCCATTGCCGGGGTGGGTGCCCACACCCTGCCCTGCCCAGGCACGCTGGCTCTGCTCCCACCCGGCCCCCAGCTCGCCTGGCCGGGGCCCTGGAACCACCAGCGTGGCAGGGAGCCAGGCCCACCCTAGGCTCTGGGGTTGGGACTGGTCCCGGGAGCGCCGGCTGGTCCCACCAGTGTCTCCTCCACCCAGGGGACTCGCTGCGGGGCAGCTGGGGCTGACGGCATGCCGTGTCCGTCAGCGTGGCTGCCGCTTTCCCCGCTGAACAGCCTGGGGAACCCGAGGCACGCAACGGCTGGAGGGGGACCAGGGGAGTGGGGCAGGGCGGGGTGGGCCGCAGGGTCCCCTGCACTGCACTACGAGGGGGGCAGGCGGCCGGGCCCCCCCCGAGGCAGCCGACAGCAGCAAGGGCGGGAGGTGCGGGAGCGGGAAGGTCAGGGAGAGCAGCTGGCCCCCGCGCCGGGGGATTAGTGCTGTCCTTGCTGCATCACGTGGCCCCTGGGCCCATCCCCTGCCTAATCCCCTTGCCCCAGGCAGCTGGCTGGCACCGGGCAGGGGCACCCGGACCCCTCTGGCCCTGCCCGGCCTGGCGGGGACAGAGCTGTCCCTTTGGCTCCACCATACCTCTCGGGGGACTCCGTCCCTCAGCAGGGCACCCAGCCTGGCTAGGCCCTGCTATGGAATGGGGAAGAAGGGGTCACAGTGCCCGCACTATGGGCAGGGCTAGGAGCCAGCAGGGAAACTGAGGCACCAGGGGCGGCAGCTTGCAGTGCCGCACCAGAGTCGTGCCATGGCTGTGGCGGTGCAGGCAAGGGCTCTGGGCACCGGGGCGCAGCAGGTAGAGGTGCCCACTGGCAGTGCTGAGGCAGGAGGTATCTGAAACACCCAAGTTTGCTAAGTCTCGTGGGATTTTTGGGGTGGGCAGCACATGCCTGTGGGGCAGCCCGGCCCCTGTGGCTGATCCTAGCCCACCGCGTGCCAGGGCAGCAGCACCGGCACAGCCAGGGTGCCCACTGCGCCCTGCCACCTCACCCCTGCCGCTCTCCTTTCCCTGCAGGGTGCCGGCCCTGCGGGCAGCCGGCGACGGAGGATGGTGCTGGCACTGGCACTGTGGGCCTGCCTGGCGCTGGGCACAGCCAGCGGGGAAAGCCCGGCACCGGAGCCCCTGGCAGGCGGCCAGCCCTTCGCTGTGGTGTGGAACATTCCCACCGGCCGCTGCCAGCGCCGCTTTGGCATGGGGCTGCCCCTCGGAGACTACGGCATCGTGGAGAACCGGGACGGCCGCTTCGCCGGCCAGAACATCACCATCTTCTACAAAAACAAGTTTGGGCTGTACCCCTACATGTCGCGGCAGGGCGTCCCCCGCAACGGGGGCATCCCCCAGCGGGTCCCCCTCGGTGCCCACCTCTCCAGGGCAGCCAGGGACATCCGCCTCCTCCTGCGACACGCTTTCCGTGGCCTGGCCGTGGTGGACTGGGAGGAGTGGAGCCCCCTCTGGGCCCAAAACTGGGGGGCCAAGCGGATCTACCGGGTGGCCTCGGAGCAGTGGGTACGGGTCCGGCACGGCCTCCTGCCGGCGCGGCGGCGGCTCCGGCTGGCCCGGTGGGAGTTTGAGCAGGCGGCGCAGGCTCTGATGGAGGAGACGCTTCTGCTGGGACGGACCCTGCGACCGGGGGGGCTCTGGGGTTTCTACCGCTTCCCCGACTGCCTCAACAACAACTGGGCCAAGGAGGCCAACTACACCGGGCAGTGCCGGCCGGCGGAGGTGGAGCGCAACAACCAGCTAGGCTGGCTCTGGGCCGCCTCGGCCGCCCTCTACCCCAGCATCTACCTGCCACCGGCGCTGCCGCCCGCCCTGCGCCGCCGCTACGTGCACCACCGGCTGCGCGAGGCCCTGCGCGTGGCCGCCTTTGGGGCCGACGGCCTCCTGCCCGTGGTCGCCTACTCCCGCCTCTCCTTCCGCCGCTCGCCCCGATTCCTGGAGCCGGTAAGCACCACAGTGCCGGGGCTGGCAGCGAGTGTGCCGAGGGTCCTGCTTGGCACTGGGAACGTAGCCTGTGCCCCCCCAGCCCGGTCACGTCTCTCTCTCTCTCTCCCCCTGCCAGGCTGACTTGGTGCACACCATTGGGGAGAGCGCGGCGCTGGGTGCGGCCGGACTCGTGCTCTGGGGAGACATGTCGTACGCCCACTCGGCTGTGAGTACGGCCCCTCGCTGCACTGGAGCTGGTGTGCGGCAGGCAGCAGGAGGTGGTGTGGGCATCGGGACATAGAGGACAGCCACATCCCCTGTGCCCTCCAGAGAGGGGTGGCCGGGGGGACCCCAGTGCCGAGGCAAGTTCTCACTGGTGCTTCCCCCCCAGGAGAGCTGTGCCAGCCTGCGCCACTACCTCGTGTCCACCCTGGGTCCCTACGTGGCCAACGTGACGGCAGCAGCCCGGGAGTGCAGCTACGGGCAGTGCCACGGGCACGGGCGCTGCGTGCGCAGGCAGCCCCAGGACCTGGGCAGCCTCCTGCACCTTGGCCCCGGCGCCAGCCCGCTGGGCTCCTTCCGCTGCCACTGCTACCGCGGCTGGGGCGGCGAGGGCTGTGCCCGGCGGGTCAAGCCTGGCCCTGCTGCCTCCTGCCTGGCGCCCACCCACGCTTATGGCCTCTACGGGCAGAATGACCGCCCACCGTCCGACACCTGCCTGCCACGGGGCACATGGGGCTGGTGACCAGGGCTGGGGACCGCCGTGGTCCCCTACCTCAGCGGTGCTGCTGCCCGGTGCTTCCTGTGGTCTCATTAACTTAAATAAATCCTCCTGGCACAGCTGGCTTGGTCCTTGCAGGCAAAGCTGGGGGGGGCTCCCTGGTGTCCCCAGGCCGGGCACAATTGCTGTTGCTGCTGAGAGGCAGCAGAGACCCCAGTTTGGCTCTGGAAGGGCCCACTGATGCCTCAGTTTCCCTGCACAGGCTCTGCCCTGATGAGCTGGCAGCCCCTTTACCCTTGGAAGGGGGCACAGGGCACCGCCACAGGCTGCTGTCCCTTTGCCACGCTGGCACCATGCTGCCGGCAGCCCTGACTGCGCCGCCGGGCCCCCCTCCCCACGGCTATTTTTATCCACCCCCCAACCGTGTTTCTCACTATCCTATTTTAAGCGGCGCAGTTGGCGCACCAGGAACCCAGTGCCCGGCTCCCAGGGGCCCCACACCGCCTCGCTGCCCACTCACGCTGCCCGGGCGCAGGGCACGGGGAGCCATGCCCAGGGAGGCTGGAGAAGGTAGGCTGGGGAGCGGGCTGGCGGGAGCCCTGGCACCCTGGGGGGGGACCGGGTGGCACGGGGCCATGGGGCTGGGATGGAAGCAGCGGCTGAACGCCCCCCGCTGCTGCAGGGGCTGCGGGCAGAGATGCCTGCCTGGGGAAGAAGGGGGTCCTGGAGGGCTGCAGGCACAGGGTGGCAGGGTTTGGGGAGGGGGCAGGCAGCTGGCTGGCACAGCCATCTGCACCAAACCTACATGACCAGCTGTGCCCCCCAGCCAGGGGGGGACCCTGTGGATGCAGGGGTGATGGGGGTACCCACGGGCCAGCCCCCAGCCTAAGGCAGGGGCCTGGGGAGGGTCCGGCTGGTCCCTGGGGACCAGCTGAGGCCCCCCCAGCCCCAACACCTGCCAACTCCGCCGGCAGCACACACCGCCCCGACGGCAGCAGTGCGGCGCCACGCTGCCCTGCAACACGCCACTGACCCCGGGAGGGATTGGGAGCGGGCACAGTGCCACCCTGCCCTGCTCCGCCGTGGGCACAGTGCCCGGGCCCTGCCTGCTGCTCAAAAACGCACAAACTCCCCCCCAGAAAAAGCCTTTCCCTCTAGCCCAACACAGGCACGGTTGCTTCCCAAGATGGTGTTGGAACCATGCCTGCTCCCAAAAAGCCCCCTTGCTCCCATGGGGGATGTGCCCGCCCGGGTGGTGGGCACCAGGACCTCCTGGCACAGCACGCACCCCACATCTCTGTCCGTGCACCCCTAAGCAGCACACAAGCACGGTGCCCATGGGGCAAGCCGAGCCATGCCACAGGCTGGAGCTCGCACTGCCCTGCCCCGGCCTGCCAGCTCCCAGCTGGCCTGGGGGAGCCCCAGCCAGCCCGGTGGTGCCCTGGCTACCCAGGCCAGGAGGGTGGCACATTCCTGCCCCCAAGCTAGGGCCAGATTCCAGCCCCACTAACGAGGCTCTGGGATCATGGCCACCAGGTGACAGCTAACTGCTTCGATGACAGCACCAGGGCCAGGGAGGGGGGGGACATAGCCAGCGCTCGCCTGCCCACAGCCACAGGGCTGGGCCAAGGGAACACCAGCGTTGGCTGCCTGCCCCGGCACAGCACCAGGCTGCCATCAAAGCTGGGGTCACCTCTGGGAGGGGTCTGCTCCCCATAGGGATGCCCAGGGCAGGCAGGGGCTGTGAGGCAGGGCCCACGCTCACCCTCTGCCTCCGCTCCCAGCAGACAGCATGGGAAGGGCCGAGGGTGCCGCGCCAGCAGAGCCGGGGGACCTCGACGGCAGCGAGACTGGAGCCATCAGCCTGCGCCCCGTGGAGTCCATCAGTGACCTGCACTGGGCCTCGGGCGGGCAGAAGGGCGCCGAGGGTGAGAGCGGGGCGAGGAGGGCCCGTGCCAGCCCTGGCCGTGCCAGCGGCTGGGCTCTGACCTCTTCTCTCCCCTGCCCGCAGGCAACGGCCCGGCTCCCTCCAGCAGCCTCCGTCGGCCCCCGCCTCACCCCGCGCACCCCGGCCCGCCGCCGCTCCGGCCCACCCTGCGCCCCGTGCCCGCCGCCAGCCCCTGCCCCTGCCTCAGCCCCAGCCATCCCCTGCTCCTGGCCCTGCTGGGACTCCTGGCACTGGCAAGCCTGGTCCTGGCCACGCTGGCCATCTACCTGAGCGGGATGTGTCACTGGGCAGGGCGGGGGGAGCCGGGGGGGGGGGGGCCTCC
>JAVKLA010000036.1:7808579-7819404 GCA_034782735.1 Sagittarius serpentarius | reverse complement strand
GTCGTACCTTTCTGCTCCCCCCCGTCACCCATGGGGAGCAGCAGGCAGAAAAACTGCCTACGCCCGCTCCCGGCCCCCCGCCCGGCTCCGGCTGCCGGGCCGTGCCGGAGGGTGGGCGGGGTGGACAACGTCCCTGGTGCCACCGAGCAGTGGGACAGCAGGAGTAGCCCCTGAGAGAGCCGGGGCTGGGGAGGAAGAGGTGGGAGGTCTCGGTGCAGAGGGGCTGTCACCGTCCTTGTCACCCGGAGCCGGCAGGCAGCGGAGAGGCGCACGCTGGGAAATCAGGGCAGCTGGCTCAGCACCCCCAGGGACATGGCCCTTGGGTGCCACAGCGGCGGGGGGGGGTGTCCGTGCCCACGCACGTGGCCGTGCCCATGCCATCAGGGTGGGCAAGCAGGCACTGGGGCCGGCGGTCAGGAGAAGGACGACGCTGGGCAGCAGCGAGGACGGCGGCATCCCGTCCGTGTGATGGCACGGCGGCCCCACGGCGGGCTGGGGCTCTCGGGGCCGGCAGGCCGCGGGAAGAGATCCCCGGGGAGATGCTCTTTGCCCCGAACAGAAAGTCCCCAGCTGAGGTGGGCACACAGGGACAGGGGTGAACCCGCCGCCGCCGCCAGCCCTGGGGGGACCCACGCCACCCCCCGAGGCCATCCGTCGCTCCTTGTATTTGCTGTTCTGCCCAGCCTTATCGCAAGGCAAACAGCGGCAGGCCGGGCACGCTTTGCCCGATCGAAGCATCTCCCATTCCCTCCCCTTTCATCTCCCCACCTCCCCTTCACCGTCCGCCACTGCCGGGAGACCCTGGCCAAGGGGCAAAGGCCGGGGCTGGCCGGGGAGGTGGTGGCGAACGCTGCCGGGGCTGTGCCAGGGCTGTGCCGGGGCTGTGCCAGGGCTGTGCCAAGGCTGTGTCAGCGCTGCCCGGTGGGAGGAAGCGTCTGGGTGGCGGCGGTAAGCCCGGTGCATGCGAAATGAGCCCGGCCGTGCCGCTTGCTATTCCGAGAGGCACTCGGGGGAAGAAGCTGGTATTTCCTGAGCCGTCCGGCGAGGTGTAATTATAACCTGGGAGAAGAAAGGGGCTGCAGAGGAGAGCGCCCAGCCTCCCCGGCGCCCGCGGGGGAGCGGGCAGGGGGAGCCGGGCAGCTCCTGCCTGCCACCGGTGGGATGCAGCCACCAGAGCCCTGCCTGCCGGCAAGCCGGCGGCGCTGGGGGTGTGGGGCATTGGGGGAGGTGATGGAGCACTGGGAGGAATCTGGCAGCCCCCCTCAAGCCCGGTACCGGGAGTGGCGGGTTCGGCGGTGCCCGCCCGCGGCGGAGGGAAGGCGCAGCAGAGTTAACGGCGGCGTTTGGACGTGCTGGCAGCCGTGTTCGTGCCTGGATCCAGCCCAAGCAGGGGCCTAGCGGAGGGGATAAATCATCGCCCAGCGCCCGCCCTGCGCTTCTTTCTCTTCCCCCGCGCGGCTGAGCCTCCCTGCTCTGGTCCCCACTGGCCTGCGCCCTGCCTCAGTTTCCCCACCAGGCTGGGTGCCACAGGCGGGGTGGCCCAGCCATGTGCCCCGCGCCCAGGGCCAGCCTCAGGGGCTCGGCAACCCCCCCCCCAAGCAGTGCCGGCAGCCGGCGCGTGGCCTGGGATGACCCTGCCAGGTCTCCTTGGTGGCCTGGATGGGCAGGGACAGGCAGGGCAGCGGCTCAGGAGCGTGGAGGTGCTGGCACCCACACCCTGCCATGGCATCCTTCCCTGCGTGTCGGTGGCGGGGACTGCTGTGCCCGGTGTCTCCCTGCCCTGGCAGTGCTGCGGGAAGGCTCACCTGGTCCCCAGGGCCACCGACACCCTGGGAGCACAAAGACGGACACCCGTGGGGACCCCAGGCTCTGGGATGGGGCAGCAGCCTCCTCCCGGGGTCGGGGACTTCGCCACATCCTGGCCAGCCCTCGCCTCGGGCCGGGTGCCATCATCCCTTGGCCAGACGTGGCCTCAATGTGGAGACCCCCCCCACCCCGGCCGGCCAGACAGGACCCCAGCCCCCCCAGGGTGGCGGGGGACCCTGCCCCGGCTGCCAGCCTGCCCCAGAAAGCCACCCTGTGCCGTTTCCCAGCGGGGCGGGGAGGGCTGGGGCTCGCACAGAGGCAGCTTTGTGCGGCGTGCCAAGGCATCCCGCGCTCGGCAGCCCGGCCGCCTTCCCCTGCCAAGGAGCTGTCTCCCGGCCCCGCGATCTTTCCTGCTCCGTTTGTCCGGCCCTGACGTGCCCCCGAGCCCCCTGCCTTGGCACCCCAGCAGCGCCGGCCCCGGGCGGCGGGATGAGGGCGAGCCCTTCGCTCTGGGCAGTGCCGCAGGCTTTATATAACGGCGGTGGCTGGGGGGATCCCCGAGCTCCCCACCCCGTCCCCAGCTGCCCTCCCAAACGCCCCCGCTCGCCTGTCGGCCCCCGTCTCTGGGAGGGGAAACTGAGGCATGGAGCTGAGAGCTGCGGGCAGGGGAGTGGAGGTGGCCAGGCGTCACGGACGGAGGCTCCGGGGCTGGGCCGGCGTCATGCTGCGGGCAGGGGAGCAGAGCGGTCCCGCGGGGTGGGCTGTGGGGTGGCTGGCAGGGCGAGGGGACGGTCCCACCTGGGGACCCTCAAGGGGCTGTCGGAGCTGGGGTGAGCTCCGTGGGGCGTTGTGTGCCGAGCGGGCAGAAGGGAGAAGTCCAGCTGCAGTGATGCCCAGCCAGGCATCCCTGTCATCCCCGGGTGCCTGTCCCTGCGATGCCACCGGCACTGGTGCTGAACCCAACTCCAGCACCCCCAGTGGATGCGGGACTTGTGGGACCCCACACCAGCCCCTCCAGTGCTCCCGCCCAGCGCCGGACCCCTCTTGCCCCACTCTTGCAGAGCCCGAGGAGAGCCTGCAGCGAGCCCAGCCACCTCCCTGCCATGGATGCCACGGACGTGCCCCTCCAGGCCGAGATGGTGGAGCTGGTGCCCAATGGGAAGCACGCGGCCACGCTCCCCACCTCCGCCGTCCCCTCGCTGGCGGGTGACAGGTAGGGGTCCCCGGGACAAGTGGGGGTGCCAGGGGCTCGGGGGGGTCCTCCCGGCTGCTCCCTGCCCTTGCGATGCCAGCTGGTGCTGCCTGGGCGCGGGGAGGGGCATGGCGGTCCCCGGCTCTGCTTCGGCCTCATGCCGCTCCCTCCGGCGGCCAGGTTTGAGGAGAACCAGCCCGGTGCAGCGGAGATGGAGGAGTTCCTGCCTCACGGTGCCGAGAAGAAGCAGACGCACTTCACCGACGTGAGTATCGGCACGGGCACCGTGGTGGTGGTGGGATGGGGGTAGCTCCCGGTGTGACTGGTGTGTCCCCTCCCCGTTGTGTCTTGTGCGTGCAGTTTGAAGGGAAGACGTCTTTTGGGATGTCCGTCTTCAACCTGAGCAATGCCATCATGGGCAGCGGCATCCTGGGGCTGGCCTACGCCATGGCCAACACCGGCATCATCCTCTTCCTGTGAGTGCCACGTGCCCGCGTGGGCTTGGGTTGGGGGGTCTGGGTGTGGGGGGCTCCCGCAAGGGGATTGCTGGGTGCCAGGGGTGCAGGCGAGAAAGGAGTCCCTGGCTTGGGGTGATGCAGTGATCGGTGTCCTTCTGCCTGCAATGCCGGTCCCTGGCGTGAGCCTGTCTGCCCCTGCCGGGCACTGTGCCCCACTGGGGAGGAGGAGGATGAAGGCCTGACTTCCTTAATAGGAGAGCAGATTTCCCCGTGTGGCCCAAAGGACGCGGGTGCTGGCTCCCCTTGGGTGGCGGGACATGGACCCACAGGGCTGGGGCAGCGCCATGGCCGTGGGGTGCCCGCACCTTGTGGCCCATCTGCCCTGTGAGCACCCAGCCGGTGCCGAGGCGAGGGGCCGGCTGGCCTGCCAGGACGGGTGCCGGCAGGCAGAGCCTGCCTGCACGGGGTTTGCCCCACGGCTCTGTCCGAGCCCAGTGCTGTGACGCGCCGGTGATGGTGCTGTCCTCTCGCAGCTTCCTCCTGACGGCGGTGGCCCTGCTCTCCAGCTACTCCATCCACCTGCTGCTCAAGTCCTCGGGCATCGTCGGTGAGTACCGGGTCCCTGGCGGGGCAGTGCCAGAGGGTCCCCTCCCGACCTTCATCATCCCACCACTGCTCCCCGTCCCACAGGCATCCGCGCCTACGAGCAGCTGGGCTACCGAGCCTTCGGCACGCCAGGGAAGCTGGCTGCGGCCATCGCCATTACGCTGCAGAACATTGGAGGTGAGGACGGGGCTGGGGGGGGGGGAACGCGGTGGGGCGGGGGACCGGACCGGAGCACGCCGGCGCAGCACGACCTCGCTCTGCCCCACAGCCATGTCCAGCTACCTGTACATCGTCAAATCCGAAGTGCCTCTCGTCATCCAGACCTTCCTCAACCTGGAGGAGAAGACCACGTGAGTGCCTCCTGCCCGCACTGCCTGCATGCCTTCCCCCGGGCAGGCGCCGGGGCTTCGTCTCCAGCTGTGCAGCCCATGGCAGGGATTTAGTGCCATTAAGCCACTACTATTTTTGATAACCGTCAGTGCTGAATAAGCCCCTGGGTGGGATTAAACCGGGCTGAACTTCCAATCCCTGCTCCTCACATCCCCTCGGGATCAGGCTTTCCTCCTTGAGCAGAGAGCCAGGGGCTGCGGGGTGGGGGACAGGAGCTCTTGTTGGGAATGGGTCCCCCCCACCCCATTCCTGCATCCCCGCCTGGCGGCACGGGAGGTGAGAGCCAGGCAGATGCTGGGCAGAGCTACCACTGGGACATCCACCAGTCCGGGACTGGGCGTCCCAGACAGGCTCAATCCTGGCTGCTCTGGGACGCTCGACCGCACGTGGGACCAGGGCTGGGCAGGGGTCCTGCCCCATGGGTGGCCGGGGGCAGCTCCCGCCGCCTGGGGCATTGAGGGCCTGGCTCAGCCCCCTTACAGACGCTGGTACCCCGGGCTGCCCACAGGCAAACATGTGCTGAGAACAGCAGTTCTCAGCCTGTCTACAGCAGCCCTGTGGGGGGTAGGTAGGACCCCAGCTCAAGGGCCCCCAGGGACACTGGCCTCAGGGGTCCCCAGGGACGCCATCTCAGGGCTCCCCGGGGATGCCAGCACAGCAGGGATGCCAGCCTCGGGGGATGCCAGTGTCCCTGGGGCTGCCAGCTCCAGGGTCCCCACGAACAGCAGACAGCCCCCCGGCCCCGACAGCTGCCTGTGCCTCCCGTGCCCCGGCGGAGCGGGGCGGTGAGCAGGCCCTCTGCTTCCAGGGACTGGTACATGAACGGGAACTACCTGGTGATCCTGGTTTCCGTCACCATTATCCTGCCCCTGGCCCTCATGAAGCAGCTGGGTAAGTCAGGGGGATGCCGCCTGTGGCAGCGGGGTCCGGCACCCCGGGGCTCCGGCAGGGTGACCGTGCCAGCCTGGGGGTGGTGGGCAAGGAGGGGGCACCCAGCCAGCGTGAGGGTCCTGCCCGCACCCACCGGCCGCTCTCCTCCCTCCCCAGGCTACCTCGGCTACGCCAGTGGCTTCTCCCTCAGCTGTATGGGCTTCTTCCTCATCTCGGTGAGCACCTGCTGGCACGTGCTGGCGGCTTGGGGTGCCGAGCATCCCTTCTGCCAGCGTGCATGGCTCCGCCGCGCGCGGCCAGGCTGCGTGCTGTGGTGACAGCGGGGACAGTGGGCGCTCCGGGCTGCGGAGACGCCGTGGCGGTGCTGTCACACTGCTGGGTTATTTTCGGCTGAAGGAGCCGAGCGCCGGGGAAAGGGGAAGGGAGAGGGTGCCGGGGGGAGAACTGCACGTGCGGCCCCTCCACGTGCCGCTGCCCCGCTCTCCACGCTGCCCACCCTGGCAGGGGCAGGCCGGGGGGCCAGCATTGCCGCGGGGCACCGCCAGCAAAGGGTGCCCCATAGAGGGGTCCCTGCAGGGGCACCTTCCCCCCCGGGCGCGGTGCTGGCTTGGGCCGCCAGTGCTGGGGGGTGGTGGCACCGGGCACTGATCGTCCCCGTGTCCCCCTCACTCCAGGTCATCTACAAGAAGTTCCAGATCCCCTGCCCGCTCCCCGAGCAGGAGGGGAACCTCACAGGCAGCCCCAACGCCACCCTCGTCGGCACCAGCAACTACCAGAATGGCTACACTGTCCTCCAGGCGCCTGACCAGGGCACCTGCACCCCCAGCTTCTTCACTGTGAACTCCCAGGTAGGGACCTGGGATGCACCCCTGGGGCTCCGGGTGAGCCCCCACCCTGGGCACCCCGTGAAGGCAGGTGGTCCCGGCGCTGGTGGCACCCTCTGGCTTGGCCTCCGGCGCTCAGACACCGTCGTCTTGTGCAGACGGCGTACACCATCCCCATCATGGCCTTCGCCTTTGTCTGCCACCCCGAGGTCCTGCCCATCTACACTGAGCTGAAGGAGTGAGTTCTGGGTGGGGGCACCCACGGGGAGGGGGGGGCTTTGTCTGGTGCCCACCTAAAGGCAGTGCCATCCAGGTGTGGGACCTGCGCTGGGGCATCGTGGGGAGGTGGATGTTATGACCCTGGGATGGGTGGGTGGTGGGCGATATCAGCCCTGGGAGACTGGTGATATAACCTGGGATGGGTGGGTGGGTGGGTGGGTGGCTGGTGGTGGGGGATAGGACCCCTGGGAGGTGGGTGATATGACACCAGAAAGGTGGGTGTTACGACCCAGGGTGTGTGGGTGGATGGATGGTTGATGGTGGGTGATCCGACCCACCACACAGCCCAGGAAGGGGGACGCAGCCCCTCTCCGCGCAGCCCTGGTGCACCCCGGGGTTCTCTGGCATCACCCCTCCTTGCTGGGGTGGGTGCTCGGCACCGGCGGGTGCCACAGGGTGGGCTGGGCCATGGGGGCCGTGCTGAGCCTGCAGCTGTCCCCTGCAGCCCCTCCAAGAAGAAGATGCAGTGCATCTCCAACATCTCCATCATGGTCATGTACCTCATGTACTTCTTGGCTGCCCTCTTCGGTTACCTCACGTTCTATGGTGAGCCCTTGGGGAGGGGGCCGGGGGCCCTGCTGGCATGCCGGCACCGGGCGGGTGGTGGTGCTGGGGCTCACCCAGCCGTTCCCCGCCGGTGCCCGCAGGCCGGGTGGAGTCGGAGCTGCTGCACACGTACAACAAGGTGGACCCCTTTGACGTGCTCATCCTGTGCGTGAGGGTGGCCGTGCTGACGGCCGTCACCCTCACCGTCCCCATCGTCCTCTTCCCGGTGAGTGGCCTCACGGAGATGCCAGGTGGCGCCTCCAGCCCCCAGCCGAAAGGGGACCTCGGCACCAGGCTTTGAGAGGGGAAGCTGAGGCAGTGATGGGGCTGAGGCCTGGGGACAGGTTGCAGGGATCGGTGGGGCTGCAGGGACTGGGGAATGGGACCAGCTGGGTGTCAGCGACAGGGCTGGGGCAGGGGTGATGGAGACCAGTGGGGTGATGGAGACAGGGCTGGGGCAGGGGAGGGGGTAACAGGGACCAGTGGGGCATCAGGGTCAGGGCTGGGGCAGGGGAAGGGATGATAGAGACTGGCAGGGCCATGGGGACAGGGCTGGGAAGGGATGACGGGGACCATCAGGCCCGTGGGGACAGGGGATGGGATAGGCCCTGGCTCCAAGGATGGAGCGTGACACCCTGTCCCTGTCCCCAGGTGCGCCGAGCCATCCAGCAGATGCTGTTCCAAGGGAAGGACTTCAGCTGGATCCGCCACGTCACCATCGCCGTGGTCCTGCTGACCTTCATCAACCTCTTGGTCATCTTCGCCCCCTCCATCCTCGGCATCTTCGGCATGATCGGTGCGTGGCAGCGCCCCGCTCCTGTGCCCCGCCGGGTGCTGGCATCGTGGGCAGCATGCCGGCCCCTGCCCCTGCCTGGCGCTGGGCTTCGCCTGACCCCCCAGTGCCTCAGTTTCCCCTTCTCACCGTGCCGGGACCAGGTGGCGTGTGGGGGTCCCCAGCCCCGTCCCTGTCCCTGTCCCGGCAAGCTGGTTCCCGCAGGGGGGTGCCGGCTGCTTGCCACGCTGCTGGCCGGCGCTTGCTCTTCCCCTGGGTGTTTCCCTTGATCCCCCAAGCCGGTCCCCCCGCTCGGCACCCGGCTCAGTGCCAAGGCCCTGGCTGGGCGGGGTGGGGGCGTGGGGACAGGGCCAGGACACCGCGTCCCCGGGTTCCTGGAAGGGTTTGCCAGGGCCGGTGGTGGCGGGGCGGGGGGGGAACAGAACCTAGCCCGGCAGTGGGGCTGGCAGGGCTGAGCCGCGGGGCGGGGGCCCCCTGCCCGCTCTGTCCCTATCTGCTCCAGGTGCCACCTCCGCTCCCTGCCTCATCTTCATCTTCCCTGCCATCTTCTACATCCGCATCATGCCCAAGGACAAGGAGCCGCTGCGCTCCACCCCCAAAATCTTGGTAAGCATGGGAGGGGGACGACAGGGACGGGGGACAGGGACGAGGGTCCCAGGGCTGGGCTGGGGACCCCGTTGCCCTGGCCGCCCCTGACCTGCTTCCCTGTCCCCGCAGGCTGCCTGCTTCGCCCTCCTCGGGGTGCTCTTCATGATCATGAGCTTGAGCTTCATCATCATCGACTGGGCCACAGGGGGGGGGAAGAGCGGCGGCAGCCACTAGCCAGCACCAGGTGCCCACGCCAACCTTCCCCCCACCCACTGGTGCCCCAGGGAGAGCCGGCCCCGGGCTCAGCCCCCCGTGCCGCGGCCCTGCCGGGCTTCCCTGGGGACCTTCCACCGTTGCTGCCCATCACCTGCGGTGGTGGTGAGTGGGCATGAGCCATGGCAGGCACGGGGACCCCTCGACCTGTGCCCGGGATAGGGCAGCGAGCCCAGGGCAAGTGCTGTGCCCCCAACCCCCCGCTCCAATGGGTACCCTTCCTGCTCCGCGCCTCAGTTTCCCCATCTGTAAAATGGGGAGAATAATACTGCCCTACCTCACCAGGAGCTGGCTGTCAGGTGGAGCTCATCTCTGCACACCCAGAGCCACCGGCAGCGGGCACTGCCAGGGGCGCGGGGCACTGCCCGCCGCGGGGGCCGAGGACTGGGGCACTCTCCTGGCCCCCCCCGGACAGCATCGAGAGCCCTGATGAACAGTGTCCACGGGGGGGCTGTAGTCCAGCAGGGTGGTTGGACCTGGGGCAGCGCCCGTGTCAAAGCCACCCGCCCTCTTCCCCTGCCGTCCTCCGGTTCCTGGCGAGACGCCGCCTCACTGCCGCGGCATCATAGGGGCACCCCGGCCCCCGCGGGCAAGTGTGGTCCTGCCGCCGCAGCTGGCGGTACCCAGCCCGCTGTTCTTTAGCCTGCCGGGGGCACGGTTGGCTCCCGGTGCACGCGGGTGGGACCCTGGTGCCCCCCAGGCCATGCTTGGGTACTGGCAGCATCACTTTGGGGAGGTGGCAGACCCACCGGGGGCTTGGCGCCCGCTGGGCATCCTGCCTGTGCTGCAGCTTGGCTGCCCAGGGCCTGGCCCCCCCCGCCCCGCCCCGAGGGGCGCAGGTAGGGGGCTGGGAGCAGCGCTTACTGGAGACCAGCTCGGGACTCCAGAGCCACCCCCTGTCTGCATGCCCAGATGCCAGGGTGATGGGCACCCCTGCAACCCCAGCTGGCCCTGCTCGCCTTGCACCCAGGGCCAGCACCCAGGCCCCCACAGCCCTCTCCCAGCCGCCCACCCACCCATCCACCCATCCATCCATCCATGCCGCTGGGACACCCCACGCCATGCCAAAACCGGGAGAGCGGCTCTCCCACCCCCCACCTCCCTTCCCAGCGTGGGGGGGCAGCCCAGCAGGGTGGGCCGCACGGGGCCGGGGGGGGGGGGGGCTGTCCTGCAGCGAAGTACATAAGAGACGTATTTTTTTACTGGGGTGGTGGAGGCTGGGATGCTTTTTATAAATACTGTATATAAGAGTAGATCTTTTTTAATGTGTTGTGTTGCTCTGGGTAGCTCTGTATAATGTACATATCTATATGGGGGGGGAGCCACCACCCGGCGCCGGTGAGGGGCACCACTGCAGACCCCCACCATCGCCCTGGGACTGCCGGCTGCAGCGCTGCCCCATCGTCCCCGTCCCCAGGCCGGCTGCCCCGTGGCCACCCCTGCGCCGTGCCGGGGAGGCGGCGGGGGGGGGGGGGTGTCCGGGGGGGCGACGCTTTTAAATTATCCGTGGGGGCGACGTCTGTGCCGGCGAGGAGGCCGGCCGGCCGGCCGGCCGGCAGAGCCCCTGGCAGTGAGAATAAAGATGTGAACGTGCCCAGGTCTCGGGCGTCACTGGGGCGGGTGAGGAGCTGGCTGGCACGCAGGCTGGCACCCGGCACGCAGCGTCCCGGGGCAGCACGGACGGACGGACGCACGCGTGCGCGTGGAGGCCGGGACGTACGTGGGGACAGCAGTGGGGTACGGGTGCGCGCGCAGAGGGTCGGCGCACGTGGATGCACAGGCGTGCAGCAAGGCGGCACGGACACACGGGCCCAGGGGCACGGGGTCAGCGCGCAGGCCTACAGCGGGACAGCATGGACATACGGACGCGTACGCGCGGGCACCGGCGCCCGCGGATGCGCGGCGGGGCAGCGCGGGCACGCGGGCACGTGCGCACGGGTGCGCAGGCGTCCACGGGGGTTAGCGCGGACTCGCGGACACGCACGCAGAGGCTCAGCGTGCTCACGCACGGACCTACACCAGGACAGCGCGGACATACGGACGCGCGTGCCCGGGGTCAGGTGCACCGCGGCCGCCAGGGGGCGCTGCGCTCCCACGCACGGAGCCGGCCCGCGGGGGCGCTGCCGGGGGTGGGGGGGGTGGGGGCGGGGAGGGGGCCGGCCCCCGGCAGCGGGCCCCC
>JAVKLA010000036.1:7771803-7795068 GCA_034782735.1 Sagittarius serpentarius | reverse complement strand
AAGCCGGGAGCCGGCAGCTGGCCCCGCCCCCCCCCCCCGGCCCCCCCCCCCGGGCACAGCGCCCTGCCCTTACCTCTTTCCGCCGGTCGCTGTTGTCCTTCTGCAGCAGCCACTTGATGCTGGCCTGGGGCGAGCGGGGCTGGCACTCCAGGAAGGCGGTGCTGCCCTCCACCCCGTACTGCACGGCCTCCACTGCGTTCTTGTTAGCTGCAGGGGTGGGCCACGGCAGCCGGGTCACGCGCCTCCGCGCCCCTGCCCTGCTGCCCTCCTGCCCAGCCCACTGGCTCTCCAAGGGAGAGCTCCTGTCCACCTCCAGCCGCAGGTCCGCCTGCTCCCCAGTCACCCAG
The DNA here is from genome assembly GCA_034782735.1 of Sagittarius serpentarius. Taxonomy (NCBI): domain Eukaryota; kingdom Metazoa; phylum Chordata; class Aves; order Accipitriformes; family Sagittariidae; genus Sagittarius; species Sagittarius serpentarius. The sequence continues at coordinate 7,794,721 of JAVKLA010000036.1, read as the reverse complement.
CAAGCGTGCTCCTCCTCCTCTAGTGTAGTCATGCTTCCACAAGGGCGTCCGTTTGTCTGTCTGTCCATCCATCCATCCACCCATCCATCCATCTGTCCGCCCACATTCATCTTCCTCTGAAGTATCCATCCATCCATCATCATCCATCCATCCATCCATCCATCCATCCATCCATCCATCCATCCATCCATCCACACACTCAGCAGTTTGTGGTCATACTTCTCCCCACCATATCCATCCATCCCTCCCTCCCTCTATCTACCCATTCAAATCTGTTTATTCTCCTCTTCAACATATCCATCTATCCATCCATGTTCATCCTACTCCCCAATGTACCCATCCACCCACCCACCCATCCACCAATCCATCCATCTGTGCTCATCCTCATCCCCAAAGTATCCATTCATCCATGTTCATCCTCCTCCCCAGTGTATCCATTCTTTCATCAGTTCACCCATTCTTCCACCCATCCATCCATCCATCCATCCATCCATCCATCCATCCATCCATCCATCCACCCACCCATCCATCTGTACTCATCCTCATCCCCATTCATCCACGTTCATCCTCCTCCCCAGTGTATCCATTCTTTCATCAGTTCACCCATTCTTCCATCCATCCATCCATCCATCCATCCATCCATCCATCCATCCATCCATCCATCCATCCATCCATCAATCATCCATCCATCCACCCACCCGTGCTCACCCTCTTCCCACACGTCCACCCACACAACCATCAACCCACCAGACCTCACTCACCGTTGGAGTTGTAGCCTCGGCACTGGCGGATAGGGTTGCCATGCCGGACGTCCTGCCGCCGGCTCCGCCTGTGGGGAGGCGGGAGGTGAGCGGGGGAGCCTGGGGCTGGGGGGTCCCTCCCTGCCGCAATCCCCCAGCCCCCCGTACCTCTTGGAGGAGGCGGAGTAGCGGGTGCAGGCGCTGCCGTCCCAGGCGCAGTAGGGGTCCCGGGCCAGGCAGCAGTCGGCACAGGCTTCCCCGTACACGTCGCAGCGGTGCAGGGCCAAGTGGGTCACGCCTACGGCCGAGGACACGTACAGCTGTTGCTGTTGGGGGAAAAAAAGAGGACAGGGTGAGACACTCTCTCTTCCCCACCCCGCAAAGACCCCCCCCAAGCATGAGCTGCAGCCTCCCGGTACTGGGACCGGCCGAGACACCAGGGCCACCCAGGGCAGCTTGCCCCGGGGCCACCCACACGCGCCCCGCTCTGGTGCCGCAGTGACGCCAGGCAGTGATGGGATCGCCCAGGAGCCCGTGGCGGGACCTGCCCAGCCCCCTGCCACACGGCGTGACTCACCCTCTTGGAGGAGATGGTCATCGTCTTGATGGGTGCTGGCACCTAGATGGGAGCGGGAGTGAAGGAGATGGCGGGGTGACCGCCTGGCCTCGCACTGCAGCCCTGGGGTGGGCACCTCAGACCCCTTGCAGGCAGCTGGGGTGGGCAGGAACAGGCAGGGGAAGCTGCAAGGGGGCAGCAGGCAGGACGACCAATGCTTGGGGTCCCTCCAGAGCTGGCCAAGGGGTGATTGGTGTCCCAAGGGGCTTGCTGATGTCCCAAGGGGCTGGTCGTCATCCCAAGGGGCCAGCTGACGCCCCAAGGGGCCAGCTGACGTCTCAAGGGGCTGGCTGGTGTCCCAAGGGGCTGGTTGGCTGGGTCGAGGACACTCAGCAGAGGGTGGAGGACAGGCCAGCCCTTACCTTGAACACCTCGATCTCCTCCAGCATGAGCTCCTCCGTCTCCATGTCATCCCGGGGGAGCACGATGACCTTCTGCACGGTGCCCCGATCTGCAAGACACCATGGTGCCCGGGTGCTCAGTGCCACCCCTGGGCACCTGTGCCCTCCCCGCCTGGGAAGGGGGTCCTTGCTGGGGCTGGGGGGAGGAAGGATTCCCCCCAAGCCCACCCCCATCTCTCTCCTGCCGCAGCAGGCGGCTGTGCCTGGGGTGTGGCGTACCGGCTCACCCGGCAGCCAGGGACAGGCACCGGGCCAGAGGAAGGACCAGGATGGATCATGGTGGCTCTGGGATGCACGTTAGAGCAGGGGAAGCACCGGGCTGGATGACAGTGCCCCCAGGATGGGCACAGGGGCCAGGGAAGGACGGGGCTGGATGCTGGGGCCTCTAGGATAGGCAATCAGGCAGGGGAGGCACAAGGCTGGGTGACGGTGGCCTTAGGATGGGCAATGGGAAGCACGTAGAATGGGCACTGGGGTCGGGAGAGAATGAGGCTGGATGGTAGGGCCCTCGGGACGGGCACCAGGGCAGGGGGAGGACCAGGCTGGATGGTGGCATCCCTGGGATGGGAGGTATCATGCTGAATCGCTGGCTCCGGGGATGGGAACTGGGCTAAGGGAAGGACCAGGCTGGACGGTGGGGTCCGTGGGATGGGCACCGGGGCAGGGGAAGAACCAGGCTGGAGCCTCGAGGAGGGGCAGGGATCTCAGGGCGGGGGTCTCAGCCCCTCACCCTCCTCCAGCGTGGCGGAGGGCACCGTGCTCTGGCCAGCCCTGGTGGTGCCCGTGCCCTCCGGGGCCGCGCCGGAGCATGCTGCGTTCCCCGCGGTGCGCGGCGTGGGTACCTGTGCCCAGGAAAAGCACCTCATAGCGCCCGTCTGCCGCGTCCACCTGGTCGACGGCCACGGTGGTGAAGCGGTAGTTGACATTGGTGCGGACCACCAGCGGCTGGCGGTGGGTGGGGTAGACGGCGTGGTACATCAGCGGGTGCGCGCGCATGAAGTTGATCACTTCGTCAGGGTAGTCCTTGGTCGACTTCATGGACGGGGTGAAAGTCCCCCCGGGGCACTGCAGCACAAACGTCACCAGCGCTCGGTGGCCCGGTATCTGGGCACGGGTCCGAGGGTTCTGGCTGCCTGGCAGGTGCCAGCTCACCTCCCCGCATGTGCCCGGGGGATACTTACGGTGCCCGGCCGGGGGTAGGGCATTTTGCCCGTGTAGGGCATCCACTGGTAGTTGGGTCCCTCCTTGTGCGCGAAGGGCCCGTTGAAGACCATGCGGATGTCGGCCATGGAGTAGACACACACGGCAGAGCCCTTGAAGACCGACCTGGGAGGAAGGACCTGCTGCCACCCTCCGGCTCGGTGCTGCCGGCCACCACGGCATCACTGGGCCCCCCACCCAGTTGGGGCCCCCCCCTCCGCTGCTCTGTGCTCGGAGGGTCAGCACTCACCCTGAAGCGGAGAACACGGCGTAGATAACAGGGTTCTTGGTGTCCTGCGTCTGCTGGATGAAGACGTCCTCTTGGGACAGAAAGACGGGGGTGTCACCATGGGGAAGGTGGGCAGGGACCCCCTCGCACCCAGGGACACCAGGGCAGGGGGGAGAGCAGCTCCCCATGGGAGAGTAAGAGGTGAGGGGCAGCAAAGGGGTCCCCAGCCCTCCCCAGGGTGCCCCCTGGGGTGGAGAAGGCCCCCATCCTCCTCCTCGCCCACTCACGGAGCTCGTCGAAGTGCGTTTCGATCCCGTCGGGTCCCGGCACAGAGCAGACGAGCCGGGCCTTCAGGAAGGTGCTCCACTTGTTCACGAGGCAGCAGTGGCCCCCGTCGTCGTTCTGCAATGGGGGGACGCCTGCGCTCAGCCCTGCCTCCCTCCCGCCCGCTCCCCTGCCTGCCTGCCGCTCCACCTACCAGGCAAATGCGCCCGATGCGGGAATAGACCCCAGGGCTCAGTGGGGCATCAGCCGACTTCTCTCGGAAGAAGAAGTAGAGCTTGTCGTCGTTCCTCTCGCTGCTGTCGGGGATGAGCTGGGCGCGGACGAAGGCCGGGTCTGGAACGGCACGGCACGGCATGGCACCCTCAGCCCAGCGGCAGCCCCTGCCCCGTGCCGCAGCAGGGTGCCGAGCCCGCCCCCTCTCCTCCAGCATCGCCTTGCTTCTGGAAAATGACTGCTGTGGTCGCAGGGCGAGAGCTGGATCTGGACCAGAGCTGCAGAGGTGGGCTGAGGAACCGGGTCTCTCTGGTGGCCATCGGTGCTCCAGGAGGGGCTCAGAGCATCCCTGAGGTCCCTTGGAGCATCCTTGAGGACCACAGGCTGGAGAGCTCCAGCAGCTCTATGAGCAGAACGGTGGGAACTGGTTTTCCCCCCCCCGCCGGGGAGGAACAACACAGCCTGGAAGCTTCTCAGGAAGCTTCTCCCTGCCATCCATCAGCTGGTGCCCAGCCTGCGCTGACAGCTCCCCCTCTTCGGGTTACCGCCCCGCCGGCTCCCCGGCCCAGCAGGATCAGCCCATCTGCTCTGCTCTGTTTACTCAGCTGCCGCCCTGCGGGCAGGGGTGCTCCGAGGGGGGGCAGGATGAACGCCTGGGGTCACTGACTGCAGGCGACATGGTTGACATCTCAGCCCTGCAGAAACCCACGCATGGACTCTGCCAGAGCCAGCCCCATCTCTCGCCAGCTGGCTGCTCCTCCCGCCGGCACATCTGTCACTGCCCCACACAGCTATCCCTCTGCTCTTCTGCCTAGATTCCCATCCATCCATCCATCCATCCATCCATCCATCCATCCATCCATCCATCCATCCATCCATCCATCCATCATCCACCCATACACCATCTGTCCACCCATCCGTCCACCCATCCATCAACTGTCCACCCATCTGTCCGTCCATCCATCCATCCACCCACCCACCCACTCATCCCACTCCACCTCCTATCCACCTACCCATGCTGGCTACTGTCTCTGTCCTGGGAGAAGGACACAGTATGACACGACAGGTCTCATCTCTAGGGCTGGAGCCGTGGGGTCCCCAGGGAACCCGGGCCAGTGACACCCGAACTCACCGTTGAGCCAGCGTGAATTGTATTGGTCTGTCCTCATGGCTGTCTGCTTGCCCATGGTGCGGAAGATGGCTGCGTCCGTGCCCATGAAGTCGATGTAGACGCCAGCGTAGAGCTCTTCATCTGCAGAGGGCAGAGATCAGCCAGGGTTCCCCACCTCGTCCCATCCACCCACCTTCTCCCACTGCCCCGGGCTCCACCCGGCCCCAGCCCCGGCCGGTAGCCGCCAGGCAACAAAGAGCCACTGCCTGTGGCCATCCCAGAGAGCTCAGGAGGTTGGCACTGGTCTGTAACCAGGACCCCCACCTCCGCTGGGCCAGGTGCCCGAGGACTGGAGAGCGGGTAGGAGTGGGGCAGGGGTAGGAAACCGACTCCTGGGGGATATTTGGGCAATACAGGAAGACGGTGGGAGCCGCTGTGCCATCTTGCCTGCACGTTCCCCCTGCCCAACGCAGGCAGCGATGGCCCCGGGGAGCTACAGAACTCACTTATTAACGCAGAGACGGTGTCTACTTTGGGGTCGTAGGAACACTTCCCCTTGCCCGACTCTAGCTTGTCTGGCTCCAGGTAGAAAATATAATCCTGGAGAAGGAAGCAAACGGAGGAGCTGGTTAGACTTTCGCCCCTCCATCCCTGTGGCACCTTCCAAAGCCCACCAGGAGAGGCAGCCTCCTCCAGGATGGAGCCCAGCAGCGAGGACGGATGCGGATGGACCACACCAGGGGTCTGCAAGTCTTCCGAGAAGCTGAAGCGCCCGTGAGCTACTCCTCCAATGTTGCTGGGTGCTCCTCCGTGTCCTCCACCACTCGGAGACGTGGCTGAGCCGCCAGGCTGAAATGGGGCATCCATCCCCCAGGTCCACTTCTGCGCCAACATCTCCCTCCGGCCGCCTCTTCGCTCCGGCTGGCCGCGCCGCACACTGCCGCTTGGCCGGCTCCAGGTGACACAGCTCCCGCAGCTTCGGCAGGCAGGGTTTGGTCAGCGGCACGGCTCCGCACAGCTCGGCTGCTGGACCCGCCTCACTCCTCGCCCCAGGCCCTGTCTTCCAGCGGGCGCCGCCGGAGTGGCATCACGGTGAGATGCCGTGCTCGCTCCAGGGGATTCGCCCCACGCCATGAGGAGCCATCTACCCACCGTCGCCTCTGCCTTCCCCGTGGCCATCCCCGGCACCGTCACACATCCCAGCCAGGGGCGAGACCCACGCTGCCTCCAGAGACGCACAGAAAATCCTCTGTCGGTGCCGGCGGGGGGGCAGGCAGGGCCAGGCTGGCCCAGCCAGGTCACCCCTCACCCCTGGCGTACGGACCCCCAGAGCCGGGACGAAGCAGCAGCACGGCAGCATCCGCGGGGAGCCTGGGCGTGCTGCTGGGGGGACACTGGGCAACCAAATCAGGCTGGTGGAACTGCCCGCTGGCCCCGTGCCCTGGCTTTGACGCAGGGGTGACGGACATGGTGGCGGCCACGCTCCGTCAAGAGGTGAGCAGGGTCCTGGCAGAGCCCCCGGCTCCGGGAAAGGCAGGAGGGGTTGGGGAGCTGGGATGCTCACCGTGCACATCTCCCACCAGAGGGTTTGCTCAAGCCAGCCCCTCCTGGGGCACCCCAGCCCCAGAGATGGGCACGGCCATGCTTCTGCCATCCCCACCGCTGCACCGCACCGCCTGCGCCACCGTCACCATCACAAACGCCTCTGCCCGGTGCCAGCCCCGCTCCCGAGCTGGGCAAACCCTTTGCAGGGACAACCTGGCTCTCCAGCGCAGCCCTGGCCCCGGCCGCACCATCTCATCCTCCCGGCTGGGCAACCCACAAGCCATCGCGGTGCCGGCACTGCTGTTTGGCTAACGTGCCTTGAAACGCATTGGAGCTGCCGGAAAGTGGGTGCCAGCAGCCCCCAGGGAGCCCCTGCCCGGGGCACAGGGAGCCGCACCAGGGAGCTTCTCCCTGCAGATGCTGGGACCAGATCCGGCAGGGAGGGAGGAACTGGGGGGAGCCCGAGGGGGCTGAAACGGCAACGGTGCTTCCCCAGCTGGCACTGGGGAAGTCGGCAGCCGGAGCTGCCCGCAGCTGGCCAGATGCTCACGGCCAAGCATTGCCCTCTGCCCCCCTACCACCCGCCCTTAGAGCAGAGGGGCCGGGGGGGCAGAGAGACGGACAGTGGGGAGCCCCAGGCTGCCGCAGGGTGCCCGCGCCCCACGTGCTCCCTGGCCCATGCACTGACTAATGTTAGTCCGGAGGGGAGGCTCGGGCGGGTGACACTGTCAGGGTGGGCTGGACGCTGGGTGTCCCCAGCAGGCAGGGACGCCGTCACCTCCCTGAGCCTGCTTGCCCGCTGAGATGACACAAGCCCCTCCCGGGGCAGGGTGAAGCAGTTACTCAGCGATGTTTTTGTAGACCCTACCCAAACACCTCCTGCACGTTGCCTTGGCATCCTCCCCTGAACCATCCCGAGCCCCGTGGCTCTGCTGACACGCAGCCCCACGTCCAAGGGCCACAGCAAGCCCGGAGCCAGGCAAAGCTGGTGGCAGGGGGGAGAGCCACCATCCCTGACAGTGTCCCCCATGGCAGGGGGGTCCATATGTGGCCTGGGAGGAAGGAGTTAGTGAGAGAAGGAGAGCAGATGCCAGGCCGGTGGCCAGAAGATGCTGTGCTGAGAGGGAAGGGGATGCTCACGGCACGGTGCGCCCAGCCCGGGGGTCGGAAGCATGCCGGTGGGAAGGAGAAGGAGCCCGCGGCTCCGGAGCGCCCCAGGGGAGAGGCGGGCACGGCTGCGGCGGGCTCCCAGCCCGGTTCCCACCTTGCTTTGTGCTGGTCTCGGGCTGAGGGGGCCGTCGGCGGATCTGCTTTCCCGGCCTCCCGGCTGGCTCGGCGGAAACCCCTGGGGAAAAGGAGCAGGGCAGAGAGTTAGCGCCGGCGGGGGGGAAGGACCCCCCGGGGCAGGGGCAGGCTGGGGGACCCCAAGAGCTGGGGTGATGGGTGCCCGTGGAGCAGCAGAGCCACGGTCCCCCTGGGTGGTGCTGGTGGGGGTCCCCAGAGGGGGCTGGGCCAGGCTGGCCTCCAGCAGGAGCTTCTCCAGGACGGATCCTGCTCTCTCCCGCAGAACTGGGGTGCCCGGCGCGGGGCAGGAGAGAGCAGAGAGGCAGCTGCCCGCAGCCAGCCAGGTTGGGCTCACACCCGGGGACGGCAAAGATGGTACCTGCCACCCAGCTGGCAGCGCCCCGGGCAGAGAAGCAACGCCCCGGCGCCGAGCCGCGGCGCGGGGGAAGCTACTGTCACCGCGGGGTCACTGGACCCCCCTGTCCCTGCCGCACCGCCGCTGGCTCTGCTGGAGGGGACACGCGATGCTGTCCTCAATTGTACCAGCACCCCTGGTCCTCCTCAAATGCTGCCACTGCCCAGTCTGGTCCCAGTCCAGTCTTAATCCGGTCCCAATCCAGTCCCAATCTGGAGTGGTCCAAGCAGCATCCACGTCTCTTGGTGCCCATGCCAGGGTTGGGGGCACCGGGGCAGACGCCCGTCCTCCACGTCCAGCGCCGTGCTCCTCCCTCGGCTCGGGCTGGCGGCACCCAGCTTGCTCCGACCGCGGGAGCGGACACAGCCCGGGACCTGCCACCCCAGCACAGAGGGGACGGACACCTTGCAGTGCTCGGGGCCCCCCGGGAGGCCCGTGCTGCTACTTGCAGTGACCGGCTCCCTCCCAGGGCTGTCCTGAAAGTGCTCCTCTGTCTGCCGTGCATCCAGCCCAGTGGCACGTGGCTTCGATGCCACCCTCTTGCTGCACATCATGGTCCTTGGGGCCGGGTGACATCCGTCCAGGGACATCCCTGACATGGCCGCGTGCGCTGGCAGAGCCCCTGCCATGGTTCTCCCCGTGCAACGCCGGCGCTGGCGCAGTGCCGGGCATCCTCTGCATCCGCGGTGAGGGGCTCGGCAGCCTGGCGGCAGGTGGGAAGCCGGGGGGACACGTCCCTCACGCCGGTGGAGATCCAGCAGCGGCTGCGGCCAGCGGGGTGGGAGACCACGTGGCACGGAAGCCGGCGTTGGGGTCCAGCCGGGGCGGCCCGGTTCCGGCGTGAAGAGAAATCCTTGGTCTGCAGAGACGGCTCAGCCCCACTCAGCAGCACATCACCGTTAGCCACGGTCACCCCCCAGCCTGCTGTTGCCCCCCCAACCCTCTGCCCCCCAAACCTCCCAACAGCAGCCAGCAGAGCCGAGCTGCGCTGCGCCGCCCTCCCGCACCCCGCCGCAGTCCCACGGTGGCTGCGCCGGCACCGCCGGGCCAGGCACCGGCTCAGCCGCCCCCATCCCTCCCGCCCCTCACCTGGGCTTTGCGCCCGCGGTTGACGAAGGCGCAGATGGGGTTGTAGGCGCCGGTGCCGCACACGTAGAGGTGGGTCCGGTTCCAGGGCTGGATCAGGCGGATGAAGTTGCCGCACTCCCCCTGGGAAGCAGAGGGGAGGGGGTGGCAACCCCAGCAAGGGGACAGGGGCACCCCCCTTCCCACTGCCTGCCAGCACCCCCGCTGGGGTGGGCATCGTGGGGTCCAGCCCCACGGCACGGGGTAGGAGCTGGGGAAGGGAGAAAGCAGGCCAAGGAGCTGGGAGGCTGGGAGGCTGGCACAGGGCATGGGCTGGCACGGGACATGGCATGGGGCCACAGGCTGGCGGGGGGGCGTGGGTTGGCGTGGTCATGGGTTGGCGTGGTCATGGGTTGGTATGGGTCATGGGATGGCATGGGCCTTGGGATAGCATGGAGTCACGGGTTGGCACGGGGCGTGGGATGGCATGGGGCAATAGGTTGGTATGGGTCATAGGTCGTCGTGGATCGTGGGCTGGCATGGGCCGTGGGATGGCATGTGGCATGGGACAGCGTGGGTCAGGGGTTGGCATGGGCCATGAGCTGACATGCCGGAGGGCCCAGCCCCAGCTGGCAGGAGGAGGCAGCGTGGGGAGCTTGGCCTCCTACTCGCCCATGAAGCTCTCCAGGACCTGCATGGCTAGGACAGAAGGGGTGGCAGGACACCAGGACACCTTGGAGTGCCACCCCATCCTGGCATGGCTGCAGATGCTGCCGTACTACAGGGGATCCGGGGGATGGCTTTTCCAGGGTAGGACACGAGGACACGGATCCCCTTCCAGTGCTAGCCACCAGCCCCCACCCCACTACCAGAAGGGGGTTCGTGGTGGCCACTCACATTGATGTTCTTGCCCGACAGGATGCACTCCTCGATCCTCTGCTGGGAGGCGGGCCAGTGGATCTGCAGAAACACCAGCCCAGGGGAGAGCTGAGCTCCCACCCGGCCCCACCTCTTCCCCACCAGCACCAGTGATGCCCATCACGCTCTTGCCCCAGCATCCAAAATGGCCCCCCTCCCACCTGCCCCCTCCCACCCTGCGACGGCAGCTTACAATGAGGGGCTCGCGGTTGATGTCGTGGAGGTCCAGCGAGAGGACGTAGTCCTTGCTGCCCACGTACATGCGGTCGTGGTCCTCGTCTTTCAGCAGGATGCGGTAGTCGCTGGAGTTGAGGAGGAAGTTGAAGAAGTGCGCCGTGCCCGTCGCCTTCAGCTCTGCGGGGGCAAAGGGGCAGGCGTCAGCACCCCAGGGACCCCTGCCTTCCCCGCTGCCATCCCTGCTCCTGAGTCCAAGTCCCGAGGATGCCCTGCGAGAGGAGGTGCCCATCTTCCAGGCCACGGTGCCCACCTCCCCCTCCACGAGCGCCACGAAGCTGCCACCTCTACGCAGGACGTGGGACAATGACGGAGATGCTCACGGCCGGTTGGAACAACCGAGAGTGGCCAGGGGAGGGGGCAGCAGGACCTGGGCGCAGGAGACCCAGCACCCCGCAGCAGGGAGTGGAGTTTCCCGCTGAGATGGGGCAGGAAAGGGGGGCTCCCTGGCACCCCAGCCAAGAGCCCACAGCTCCCAAAATCTCCAGCACTGTCCCTCTCCTGCCCTGTGACCCCCTGTCCCAGCCAGGCCACTGGCTCCTTGGACGGGGGAGCTGGGACCCCCAGGAGCCAGCACCCCAAGGAGCCAGCTCCTGGGGAGGGGACGAGCCTCTCCCCCGCCCCGCGCACCCCATCCCCCCTTGGGAAGTTATTTTTAGCCCGAGTGTGGGAGCAACGAGTGAAAGAGGATAATGAGGGTCATGAATATTCACAAGTGCAATGAGGCAGCCAGATGGAAGGCAGAAGTGCTGCAGATGATGTGGGCCAGTGCCAAAGACCACGTGGCAAGGGCCAGGGCACAAGCGAGACAGAGGACCCTACCCCGCCCCCGGGACACTACCTGCCCTAGATGCCACCCCCTTTGGCTGTGCCACCCTTTTGGATGCCACCAGCAGCTATCGGACGCCACCCCCATGGGACATCATCTTCGCCATATGACACCCCCTTTGGAGGTGCCACTCACTCTGGAGGTGTCGCTCTCTTTAGATGCCACCAACAGCCATCAGATGCCACCTCCGCGGGACACCATCTGCCCCAGACGCCACCCCTTTTGGAGGTGCCATCCCCTTTGGAGGCGTCACCCCCTTTGGATGCCACCCCCAGCCATCAGATGCCGCTCCCGTGGGACGCTGGCCCCACGAGCATCCCCACCCGGCCGAGTTTGTCCCTCCGTGCAGGGGTGTGCCCTATGCAGGCGCCGGGGGCTGGGGCTGGGGGCAGCCCCCAGGGACCCCCCCCCCTGCTTCCCGGGCGGGAGCGGAGCAGGGTCCCGCAGGTCGGTAGCGGGAAGGAGCACAAGGGCTTCCAGGCAGGGCCGGGCAGGGCTCCAGTGGCCAGCTGCTCTTCCCAGCCGGGATGCCAAGTGCCGGCAGACCTCCCTGACCTCCCACCTCCCAGCCCCACAGGGAGCTGGCAACGTCCCACGGGTGTCCCCGGCGTCCCTTCCCATCCTGGGCACCCTGGGGATGCAGGGGGGGGCTGCCCTTTTTGGGGAGCGGGATGGGGGCGGGGCTGGGCCCTGCACCCCGGCACCCCGGCGGTGCCAGGGACCCCCCCGCACAGACCTGGGGACCCCTCGCTTGGCACCCCGGGGGCGGGCTGGGGGGCTGGCAGGGGGGTGAGCGCCTCCGGGGCAGGGTGGGCACCCACCCTCCTGCCGGCCGGGGCAAAGGGGTGGTCTTCATGGGGGCACAGGGGTGCCCAGGCACGGCCAGATCGGTGCCCACCGGTGTGACTGGGAGAACCCGCTCTGTCCCACAGCCGGCAGCGGTGCTCCCCGGTCCCCAGCCCCGTGGTGGGGCACCCGCAGCCCGGTCAGCACCGCTCAGCTGCGGCGGTGAGGCCGGTACGTGCCGGGCACCACAGGGCGGAAACCCGCCGGGACAGGCTGCGGGAAACGGCGTCACGGGAGGTGACATCAACACCACCACCCCCCCCCGCCCCGACCCGGGGGTCATCCCGCCCGCCGGGGCTGGGCGAGCACGGTGGGCATGTGGAGGGGCTGGGGGTTTGCGCTGCGGGCAGGGGGGACGCCCCCCGCCCTGGCAGAGGTGGGATGGCACAGGGGAGAGGCTGGGGGGCGGGCACCGGCCAAAGGAGGGGGGGCCGGGGGGGGGGGGGGGGCGGCTGTCCACCCGCCTGCCCCACAGCACGGTCCTCCTCCTGCCTGTCCCATCTGGGCTCCAGATGCTCCCTGTTGCCAGTGCTGGCTCGCCTGCCACCCGGGGCGTCCCCTGCCCGTCCCACGGTGTTCCCTGCCTGTCCCGTGGCCTGCAGCTGCCCCGCTGGCCCGTGCAGTGTGTGCGTGTGTGCGCGCACACATGCGTGTAGAGCGGGCAACGTGTGTGCCCTAGGCAGCGTGTGTGCGCGCGCGTACAGAGTGCAATGTGCGCACACACGTGCCCCACACCGTCTGCGTGCCTGCGCCCTACACGCTGTGGGTGTGCATGTGTGTGCCCCACCGTGTGCGCGCGTCTGTGAGCGCAGGCGAGTGCCCCATACAATGCACGTATGTGCACGTGTGCCCCGCATAGTGCGTGTGCATGCGTGTGCCCCACACAGTGCCCTGGGGGGGGCTCCCCTGGAGGGACGCTGGTGTCGGTGGGGGCCGGAGGTCGGGAGCCAGGAAAGGGCAGGGCGGCTCCGGCAGCAGGGTGACGTAGGCAGAGCAGGGGCACTCGTCCCCAGCGCCGGGGACCCGCTGCCGGCGCCGGAACCGTGCGCCCAGCCACCTCGCTTGGGGTAGGGACAACCCCGGTGCAGGCAGAGCTGGGGGTGGCGCTTAAACCGGGCAGGAGCTCCCGCGCTGGGACAGTCCCGCACCTGCCATCGCTGCCTGGCCTGGGGACACCGCGTCCATCCTCCCTGGGGGACGCGCTCCCGTCCTCGCCCTCTCCTCCCGGCCAGGACCCTGGGGCTGAGCCGGGCAGCGTCGGAACACCGGCGACGGAGGGTCCTGTGCCAGCCACCGTCCCAGATATCCCGCATCCATCAGGATGGGCGGCCCCAGGACTCGGCAGGGGACAGGGCCAGCAGCTCAAAGGGCCCCAGCCCCCCGTCGGGGACCCCATTCAGCCCCCCACGCCCCAGCGATCAGAGGGGACACCCCTGAAGCGGGGCGGTGACAGACCCACTGCCCCGTGACGCCCTCTCCAAAGGGGACGGAGGGGCAGGCGAGCCCCCGCCCCAACCTCTGACCTTCCGAACCGCCACCCCGCCGCCCTCCCTGCCTAATCCTCCACTGTCGCCATGCCCCCAAACCTGCCCCCGGCAGCCACGGGGGGGTCCCCGGGGACGGAGCGGGGCAGGGGGCCCCCCTTGGGGCTGGAGAAGCCAGCTCGTTAGCCGATGCGCCCTGATGAGCATATACCCTCCTGCATCCCCGCTGCCAACCCGGCACCGGCAGAGCTTCCCCGGCTGGCCGCGAGCCTAATCCCATTTTAATTGCCCAGCACCGGAGCCAGGAGCCACCCGGCATCGCAGCCAGGGTGGCCTCCCTGGGGACCGTCCCCTCGCAGCACCTCACAGAGCCCCCACCGAGCACCCCCCGCCCAGGACTCACCTCCCCACCATCGTTTGGTGGCCTTGGGTGTTGAGATTTAATTACCCTGCGCCCTCAAGTGATGCCAGCGGCCAGGAACTCGTCAGACCCTTGGCTGGCAACAAGGGGCCACGCTCGGCTCTGCCCGCTTGGCTCTGCCGGCAGCAGCGGCGAGCAGCACCGCCCGATGACATGCCCTCCGAAGCCAAATTCCCCCCCATAATGCCGAATTCAGGCTGAATTTACAGCTCCGGCAGCTGCCCACACCTCCGCCCTTGCTGGCTGCCACCGCCGTCCCCCGGCGGGCAGGGAGGAGTGGTCCCTACCCATCGCCCGTCGACATGGAGACCAGCGCTGATCTCCAAAGCACGGGTGAGATTTTGGGGGTCCCCGATAAACTGAGCATCCCGGGGGGGGGGGGGGGGGGTGTGACCCCCCCCCCCGCCCTCTAAATGCCCCCAAGCCCCCCGCCATATCACCAGGGCGCTTGCGCGAAGAATTAATGTCATTAAGACCCGAGACGGTCACCTCCCCAGGTGCACCATCGCTGCACCCCCCAAAACCAATTACAGGCGCTCTCACCTAATTAGTTTCTAATTATGGGATTGTAGCGCATTCCACATAATTAGCATGTAAATTACACGGCGTGTTTATATTCAATAACCGCTCTCCCCCCGGGCTGGCGGCGGCAGCGCCTTTCGGGAGCCCTTTCTTTCCATGGGGTGAATGAAATCCCTCCAAATGCCGATGGAGAAGCCCAGCGCTGATCCCAAGGGAGCCCGGCCCAGCAGGGATATAAATCCCAGCTCCCTCCTGCAGCGTGTTATGCCACAAATTTATAAGTGCGGCCCAGGTTTTGGAGACGCTCCCTCCTAATTTTTTCCCTGCTTGAAATTTGGGATGCAGCTTTTTGGGTACCCGGCGGAGCGCCCCGGCGGGGCGGAGCGCGATGCCAGGAGAGGGGTGGGGGGCTGGATGCATCCCCTCGCGTGTTTAAAGCATTTGTTGTTATTGGGGCTGATCAAAGAGCTGGGTGGGTCGCCCCATGAAAGCAGAATTGCTTATTTGTTTGAGCGTCACTCCGCTACCCCTTGATGGGTTATTTATGATGTAATTAAGCTAATTACATGTAATAAGAGAGTTTCCGTGGCCCCCAGCCAAGCTCTTTTCCCATTTAACCGATTCACAGGTGGGAGGAAACCGAAGCCGCCTTGCCGGGGCTTGAGAGACGAAATGGCTCCAGCTCCCGCTCGCTGCCTGGCACCCCCCACCATCTCCAGCCCCCCACCCCCCGACCCCGGGAGCATCGCCCCGCACCACCACCCGGCTCCGGCTCCACCGGCCCCCACGGCGGGGGACAGGTGCCGCGGCCGCCCGGCTCAAATCCCTCCGGATGAAAGCGGGGCCGGCCGAGCGCTCCCCCTCCCGCCCCGCCATCGCCGCCCGGCCAGTTGGGCGCATGCCAAAAACTTAAAAAAAAAAAAAAAAAAAAAAGAGAAACCACATTTTTTCAGCCGAAACCGCTGATTCATCCCCTGGCGAGCCTGCCTGAAGCGCTCGCGGGGTGACATGCCCCAGCGAGCATCGCTGGCAGGGGGGACCCCATCCCCACCAAGCGTCACTCAGCAGCGGTGACCCCAGTCCCCACCGGGGACCTGGGCCAGGGGATGCTCCGGCAGCAGGAAAACCCCCTCGGGAAGTGGAAAGACACTTTAAGCAGCCCCCCAAAAGCAAAAAGCTGAGCGGAGGGGTCCCCACCCACCGCCTTTGGGGCTTTTTCCGAAATTTTGTGACATTATTTTTTTTCCTTCCGCAGCCCCCGAGAGCAGGGCAAGGCGCGGGGCGGGAAGGCGGTCGCTCTTCCAGGCCATCTGCTCCGCGCCAAAAAGGCAGCGGGGAAGGCAGCGGCTGGGGGTGCCCTGGGCAGGGGCCGGCGGCACCGGAGGTGGCGGGGCGGTGGGGGGACACACACACACGCCGGGTCCCCAGGAAAGGCCACACTGCCTGCGCCGCTCCAGAAGGACCGTTGTTAATTTGAGGGATAACGAGCTTATTAGATATTGGCTTGGGGGGGGGCGGGGGCTGAAATGGCACGGGGGCGCCGGGGTTAAGGAGCTTACGGGGCTTTGCAGCCGGAGCCCGGGGGGCTCAGCCCCAGCAGCAGCCGGTCCCGGCGGGTGGGGGGGCCCTGCCGCAGCCCCCCCACTGCCCCAGCCAGAGAAATCCTCTTAGGGGTCGCAGGGCTCAGCCCTGCGTCCCCGTCCCCCAGGGCACGGGAGGGGGGGACCACAGCATCCCCCCCAACGCTTGAGGGGGTCCGAGGAGCAGCGTGGGGGGCCAGTGCACCCCCTGACCCACACCAGGGTGGGGACGGCCAGCGCCAGCCCTCCTGGCACATCCCCAGGGCTGGCTGTCCCCAAGCCCCTGGCCCTGCCTGCGCCAACCCCCCCGCCGTGTCCCCCCCCATGTGTATCCCAGCCCGCTGTCGCCAAGGGGTGCCCACAGCTGCGACAGCTTAGGAGGGCGCCTGGGTGGCCCCGGGGACACGGGCCCCTTGCCGGGCTCCTCTCCAGCCATCTGCCACCCCCCGCCCCGGATCAAGCGTGCCGTTGTCCCTCGGCCGAGGTGCCAGCGGGAGGGGAAACTGAGGCACAAGGTGGGGAGGAGCACGGTCACGCAGAGGGCTGGCAGCAGAGCCAAGAGGAGACTCCACGCTTGATTTATTCTTTTTAAAGTCATTTTTTTCCCCTGCAGGAACTGCCCTGCCTCTCACCCGGCCCCTCCCGGCCAGAGCTGCCCCCCGGCTGGACCTCTGCCGCGGCTTTTCCAAGAGGTGCCAGCACGGCTGTTCCCATTGCTGCAGCGGAGGGGGGTGGGGGGGGTGGGGGGGTGGGGAGCGGCTCCCCCTTTGAAGCCCCATGGAGAGCCCTGACCTCGAGGGCTTCCCGCGGCGATGCGGGGCGAGAGCCCACCCTTCCTTCCCGCACGCTTTTCCCATGCTGGACAGGGAGCAGGACACAGAGGGATGAATCACCATCATCATCATCACCTCCTGCATCCTCACAGGGAGAGCACTGGCTGGGCAGCCGACCCCCTCCCCGTGTCCGAGCCGCCTGGCACGGAGGAAGGCCCGGAGGAGAGGGGGCCGCAGGATGCATACGGGAGTTGGGGGGGGGGGATTGTTAGCAAGAAGATGATTAAAAATATCCACCCTATTTCTGGCCGGCACCGGGCTGGGATCTGGGAAGAGCTGTTGGCAAAAGGGAGCCGTGCCGGAGCCGCTCCCAGCGCTGTTCTTTCCGTGCCGGTCACCTTCCTCCTGCCGACACACGGACAGGAAAGCCTTGAGAGGGAGGACAGATGGACGAGGACTGTGGGGGTCACGGGACGGGAGGGAGGACCAGGGGATGACCCTGCCCAGCCCATCACCCTGCACCAGGGCGAAGGAGCTCAGCTCCAGCCCCTTTCCTATCGCTTCGTTATTTTATGTAAGGTTTTTTTTTAAAGCACTCCAAGACGATGGGGCTCCGTAGAGGATGACGCAGGCCCTGGGGAGCTGCGACAAACCTCCGGCGCGCGATAACAAGCAAAGGCAAACAAACCCGGAGACGCTCCCCGGGCTGGCAGGGCTCCAGGCAGCGCGGCAGAGGCGAGGCGCCGGGGGGGAGACACGGGGACACGGCGGCTCCTGCCGGCACAGCTCCTTCCCCGGCACCCCGTCGGGGGCCAGCGCGAGGCCACGGCCACCTCGGTCCCACCAGGGATGCTTCAGGCAGAGGGATGCCGGCGGTGGGGACGTGCACCCCAGCCCCAGCAGCTTCCCTCCAGCCGTGCCCGTGCCAAGAGCCACCGGGTCCCCCGCGGTACCACGGCCGCATCCCTGCCGGCAGAGCCCAGCCCAACTCATCACACCAGCGTCCCACAGTCCGGCTCCCATCATGCCCAGCCCCACTGCCTGCAGATGCCCCGGGGGATTTAGGCCCAGGGGATTTGTGTACCGGCCCAGGCTGCTCAAGCAAGAGAAGGGGCTGGACCAGCCGGGAAGCGCCGCTGCCGCCCTACGGCTTCGAGGAGGCTGCGGGCAGATTATCGACTCGGGGAAGCCGCTTACCGGCAGCTCACCGTGCGGCTCCCGGCTGGCCCCCGCGGAAGACCTGGGCTAAGTCTCCTCTGCCGCCACCGCTGCAAGAGCACAGGCAGGGAAGGGGCGAGCAGCACCCCTTCCCGATCCCGGTGTGCTTGGATCCGGCACACCGCCGGCGGCATTTCTTCTCCATGTGCCAGTGCGAACTGGCCCTCCTCCCACCTCAAATCTCCCCTCTGGGCAGCGAGGGCAGGGGGAGCCCTGCCAGACCCCCCCCCAGGCAGGAGGGAGGGAGGACCGGAGATCCCGACGCAGGCACTTGGGTGACACTCCCAGGTCCCCTGGGCACGGCCAGGGACCTCCACTCCACCAAAGCAGGGCCAAGAAACCCAACCCCAAACCAGCCCCCACCCGCGGCACAGAAGGCCTAACCACGCTTATCGGGAATTAATCCCGCTCCCACAGGCACGCCGGTGGCTGCAGGATGGCCACAGGCGTTAACACACCCCTCGCCGGGGCAGCGGGCACCGGGTCCGGCCAGGGCTTCGCCGGAGCATCCCCTCGCCGCGGCTGCGAGGAAGAGATGCTCTGAGCCGGGGTGAGGAACACATCCCTGGGTGGGAAACAGCAGCGGCCAAAGTGCCCTGGCAGCCCCCAAAAACCACCTTTCCGAGAGCAAAGCGGCGCCTGCCATGCGGGGAGGAACCGCTCGCTCCTTTCCAGCCTGGACTTGTCCCCAGCCTCTTCATACCAGCCATTTTTCCTGCCGAGACCAGCCTGTAACGCCAGCGGCTCGCCCTGCCTGCGCCGTGCTTGCCGTCAGCCCCCCCGCCCCAGCCCCTCCTGCCGGGCTCTGCCGGACCGGAGCTGCCGCGCTCACCGTCGGCTCGGCCACCGCATCCTGGGCTCGCCGGTTTGGTACGTGACCAGAGGGCAAAGCCACGGTGGGACGGCACGGCAGGGGCGCAGGCAGCACGGCCCCGGCTCTCCCACGGCGGCTCGCCTCCCCCGGGACCCCAAGGGGTGGCAGACACGAGGCTCCGTGTGCCTGTCACCCTCCTGACGCGCGTCCCCGGGCTGGGATGCACCCAAGCGGGCAGCCAGCCCCGGCGCGGCCCAGGATGTCGGTGGCACCCAATGCCCTGTGCCGGCAGGGGCAATTTTTGTTCCGCTCCTCCAGGTCTGCAACCCCGAGCCCGGCCTCGTCGCCCCCATCCCGCCCGCCCCCCCCCGCCTCAGCACCCCTGCAGCAGGAGCTCAGGACCAACCCCTCTGCCAACGCGCACACCAAAGCTGACCCGGGGGTCCCCCCATGGCTTCTAGAGTGGGCTAGGTGGGTTGCGCAGCCCCGGTACCAAAGGGTTAAGCCCCTTCCCCACACCCCCACACCCCCCCACCGCGGCATCCTCCCCTCCTGCCTCTTGCCGGCTCCCTGCCAGCTCCCAGGCGGTAATACCAGCTGGGGGGGTCGGGGCGGCGTCAAGCTGCTGTCTGGACTCGGGGGGCTGCTGGAGGAGGGGGGGGTCCCCACACCTCGGCAACCAGCTTTGCCAGATGGAGGGACCCACCCACCCGCGAGGGGAAGCGTGTTGGGGGGACTGGGCAGGCTACCAGTCCTCCCAGACTGGGAAGGGGGGCCAGACTGGGAGCTCAGCCACACTGGGATACGGATCCTGACAGAGATTTCTGGGGGTGCAGCCTGCTGATGCTCCCCCCAGGGGGGGAAGAAGGAGGAGGAGGAGGAGCAGCAGCAGCCTGGACCGGGGTGCCCCTGGTCTCCTCCACCTTCTTGGGGTCCCACCCTCCCCCCCTGACTCCCGCCGCCAGGCTCTTACCTTTGAAGGAGAGCTGGACCCTCGGGGTGGCGAAGCCGTGGTCCTTGGCGTGGGTGGCCCGCCAGCCCAGGGTCAGCAGGGTGGCCCAGAGGAGGACGCCGACCACGGGCATGGTGGGCACGTGCCGAGGTCGAGTGGAGTCCGGGGCAGGGGGGCCGAGCCTGCCAAAAAGGGCACAGGGGTGGGGGAGGGACATCAGTTTGCTGCACCCGCCATCCCTCCGGGGGTGGGGGTACAAGCCCCACATCTCCCCATCCCGCACTTCATCACCTGCTGGCACGCAGCATCCTCTGGGGAGGGCTGGGAGCCAGCTCGGGCGGAGGGGTGGGGGGGGGGGCGGCTCAGCTGAACCCTGCTCCGCAGGCTGCGGGGGGGTGGGCGGCAGGAATCGGGGGGGTGTCCAGCCTCACCTCCTTGGGTGCCAAGCCAAGCAAACAGGGCGAGGCGAGTGTGGCGGCGAGCACCGCTGCAGCACGCTCCTCCACCCAAGCCGGCAAGCCTTGCCCAGGTGAGGAGCATCCCTCCTCACCCCCCCCAGCCTGCAGCATCCCCACCCCACCGGGCTGGCTCCCCCCGCCCCGGCACCCAGAGGGGTCCCAGCCCCAGCCGCAGCCCTCTTCTCCCCACCTCTCCTCCCAGCCCCCAGCAAAGCCACAGCGAGCAGAGCCGGGATCAAATCTTTCCAACATGAAGGAAATCTGGACTTCATTATTCCAAGAACGTACAAAAAAAAAAAAAAAAAAACGATTTTTTTTTTTTTTAATAAATAAAATAGGAAGAAAAAGAAGAAAAAAAAAAAAAAGCCCTGCCTGTGTGCCAGGCAGCTGGACTCCCTGGGGCTCCGGCACTGAGCAGAGTCCGCCAAGATGCCTCCAGCAAGCCACACACGCACCCCGGCATGGCACGGCACAGCACGGCGCGCGGTGCCCCCGGCGTGCCCCGCTGCCCCTCCCGGAGAGGGACCGTCGCCCCCGGGCCCAGGCCCCTCTCCCGAGGCAGCACCCTCCCGGGGTGCCCCAGGAGGCTTAGGGCAGGATTTGGGAGGAGGCCCACCTTGGGAAGCCCCTTGCGTCCCCAGGGAGCTGCACGCCCGGGGTGGGATGCGCTGTGCCGTGGTACCCGGGTGGGCTCGGACATCTGGGGAGCGCCCGGCCAGCCCAGCCAAAGGGGCTCTGTGCCACGGGGATGGGCGCTGCCTGCCAGCACGCTGCACCGGGGGGTCCCTACTGTGCCACCCCGACAGGGACATGCCCTCCATGGCTCTGCCAGCTGCCACCGCACAGCCCCACAGGGGACAGGCACACACGAAGGTGCCGGGTAGATGGCCAGGAACCCTTGGGGGCACCCCGGGAGAGGGATGCTGAGCTGCAAGGGGGGCAATCCTGCACCCCGGGGCTCTGCCCGCAGCCCACCCAGGTGGTCCAGCCAGCCCCTCCTAGGATGCACAGCACCCATGAGGCCGGCCCCAGCCCCGGGCAGGCCAAGGGCAGCAGCATTGCTGCGGCCCCTCCAGCGACGCGCTTCCTCGAGCGGTGGGGCAAGACCCGGAGCGCGGCGGCACTGCCGTTCCCTGGGGCTCAATATTTTTTTCTCACTCTTGCCTTTGGAGTCAGTAAATATTTCTATTTGCTCTTCTCCCCCTGCGCACACCCAGCCCTGCTCCATTGTACTGGCATTCGGTCCCCTTCCAGGCTGGCCCCCCTTGCTTTTCCCACCCGTTCCCAGGCTCTGCCCTTCCCATCAGCGCTGGGCCGGGACAGCCTGAGCCCCCAATTCCTCCGCCAGCCAAAACTCCAGTTGGTTGCAGTTAAATAACCACCCCCCCCCCCCATCCAAACCTCCCCCCTTCTCCCCGGCAGCTTTAGGAAATAATTCTGGCAAATCCCACTATTGCATTTGGATGGAGCGGCGTACGCGTCAGAGACAGGGAGCGAGATGGCAAACAAAGGAAAAGAGGGAGAGGAGGGGAGCGCAACGAGCGCAGGGCGAGGAGGGGGGGAAAGGGCTGGCGGCGAGCGGGGGGCACCCAGGCCCGGCCGGGAAAGGCAAATTCCAAGGAAGCAAAAAGGGGAAACGGCCCACTGGAGCGCACCTTGGCCGGGAAATCTCCATTTCCAGGGTCATCTGCGCTCCAGGAAAACTGGGAACTCCAGGGGAGAGCGGCCACGTTCCTCCCCCCCAGCACCCGGGCTGGCTGGGGTTGGGGTGGTTTTTTTTGGAAATTAAAGTTTGGCCATTGCTGGTGCCGCCGCAGGAAGATCAAAATCCCGCTCGCCTTTATCCCCCCTCCCCGGGCCGGTCAACCGAGCGCCGCCGAGCCAAAGCAATTAGGGAAAGGTTTTCTCGGCTGGAATAGGGACTCCCGGGGGGGCTGAGACCCCGGGGCTGAGGGGGTGCCTCGGGGGGCTCGGAGGTCGGGCTGCCCGCACGCCTGGTCCCAGAGGCCTCAGGAACGAGCCTAGCAAGCAGGAAACGTTTTGGGAGGGAAAATACAGGCAGGATGGGCAGCGGGGTGGGGGGCTGGGGGAATAAAATAAAAATGCTAATTGTCCACCGCCGCCCCCCGCACCCGGGGAATAACTTTGCACAACTTTGCGCCGCCGGACCCCGGCACGCCTGGCCTGTCCCCAGGGAGAGCCGCCTGTCCCCCGCTCCCCAGCGCTGGCCACTCTGCCCTCCCCGCACCCCCAGTCCTGCGGGGGCTCGGGGTCCCACCGGGGGCTCGGGGTCCCACCGGGGCAGACTTGGGCTGCCTGCTCCACGGTGCTGGGGGGCGGGGGGATGTGTCCTCTGGTGTGTGCCCCCCGCCCCCCCCAGCACCCCCTCCCTGGGCACCCGCCTGCCGCCGAGCCCTGCCGCAGCCCCCCCTGCCCCCGGAGCTCCCTGCCAGCCTCACCCTCTGCCTGCACCGTGTCCCCCCGGGGACCGCCCCCTCGCCCCGAGCGGGACCGGGGCGCGCCGGCATAGCCGCGGGCGCCCGGGGGTGGGGGGCCCGGCCGAGACACCCCCCACCACCCTCACCTCGGTATTGCCCCCCTCTGCGAGGCGCGCGGCGGGGGCTGCAAAGAACCCGGTGTCGCCGCCAGCTCGGGGCAGGGGTCCCAGCACCGGCCCGCTGGCACCGGCCCCCGCCGCCCCACCCCACCTGCCCGCTTCACCGGCCAGTTGCAGCGGGGCCCCCCCCACAGACACGCGGGTTCCG
>JAVKLA010000036.1:7712739-7767289 GCA_034782735.1 Sagittarius serpentarius | reverse complement strand
GGCACCCCCCCGGAAGCGGCATCTGCCCCCCGCCGCACCCCGGAGATTTCACTCCCAGGAGCGACACCACCCCCCCCCCCCCGTACCGCCAGCGCCCCCCAACCCGGCTGGGCAGCGAGGGGTGGCCCTCCGGCCCCCCAGGGTGCCCGCAGCCTGGCACCGCCCTGCAGAGAGCAGGGGCAGGGGCGGGCAGAGCAAGCCAGGGCTGCATGCCAGCTTGCCCAGGCACCCGGCCCCCCCGCCCCGCCGGGCTTCGCCGGGGGCACGGTGGCCAGTGCTGGGCACCCACGCTGCGGGGAGGGCTGGGACACCCTGCCGCTGGGGGCTGGGGAGGGGGGCGCGGGGCTCAGAGGCTGGGCAGGGCGGGGGAAGGCAGGGACTGGGGGGGGGGGGGCAGGCAGGGGGATGCAGTGTAGTGGGAGAGAGAGGATCGGCAGGGCCTGGGCCTCCCCTGACCCATCCCAGCGCTCTGCTCTTCCCACCCCACTGCGGGAAGAGGTGCTGGGGGTGTCCCGGCCCCCGGCACAGCTCCAGCTGCAGGCCTGCCCCGCCGATGGGGGCCAGTGGGAGCAGCAGCTGTGGGATTCCCCCCAGGGCCAGGGCGGCGGCTCCCTGTCCTTGCTGCTGAGAACGGCACATCTCGGTGCACGGCAGCGGCAGTGCCACAGCCTCCCGCGTCCAGCTCGGCTCAGCCTGGCGATGTCAAGAGCGCAGCCTCCACCCGGACCCCCCCCGCTCCCCCCCGGTCCCCACAAGCTGCCCACACACTGCAGCTCTCCGAGATTCCAGCTTCGTACGTAACCCCGAGCAGCTCCCAGCTCAGGAGCCACTGCAGGGGGTGCAAGGAAGGAGCAGGATTTGCCTCTCCAGGCTGATTCGAGCCCTCCCGGAGGGCTGACCTGGCGATGCCACGCTCTGCTGTCACCATCCCAGGACACTGTGAAGAGGACAGACCCTGCCTGGCCCCTCCAGGACCTCCCCGATTGCCCTGCGCCTCCCACGCTCCCTCCCACAGATGTTTGGGATATCTGGGCCTTTGCCGCTCCGGCTCTGGTGACAAATGCTTGCCTGAGCGGGGTTTATTATTGTAAGAGCCTGGAGGTGGCTCTGGCCAACTTTCCGCCTGGGGCCAAGCCAGCAGCTGCAGGGCACCCTTCCCCACAGCCACCCCAGGGACGAGCTGTCCCCGTCCCGGGCACCCTCTCTGTGCCAGGGGTTGGGGACCGACCCCCTGGGAGTGCCCAGCACCCCATGGCAGCAGCGGGTAGGCACCAGGAGCCCAGGGCAAGCCCCCAAGCCCAGATGAGGGATGAAACTGGGTGCTTCATCCTTCAGCCGGCAGCACCAAAGGGTGGGGGGGAGGTGGTGAGAACCCCCCCCAAGCCCCCCGCTGCTTCTCCGCTGCTCTGCTCCCCGGCCAGGCTGTCGTGAGCTGGAGCGCAGCGGGCTCGGTGATCGATGGCCGAGGCGTGGGCTTGCCAAGCCCTGCGTGTTTGGAAGGCGCCGTGTTTGTCTTGGCAGGAGCGGGGATGTCATCTCCTCTGCCTCGCACCGTGAAGAGCTGGGAAAGCCAACGGGGGGTTGTGCTGGAGTGGGTACCCGAGCGGGTCCCCTGGCAGCAGCAGAGGGATCTGCTCCAGATGGGCAGAGTGAGGTCCCAGCGAGGTGAGAGGACAAGCAGAGGGACCAAGTGGGTGCGGCGAGGGTGACGCGGGGACAAGCCAAGCCTGTTGTCCCCTGGCAGAGTGGGCTTGGCCACCCAGATGTGCCCTGCATCCAGAGATGCTATCAGGCAGAGCTGCCCCCAGCCCAGCCCCTCTGCCGGTGCTGCCCCCAGGGTCACCGAGCCCTGTGCTTTGCAGGTGGGGAAACTGAGGCAGGAGGGCAGCACCACCTGGCAGCGCGTGCCGTGGGGCAGGGGGCTGAGGGGCCGGGAGCAAGACGGGCACCGGACAAAGCAGAATCTCTTGGGCAGAGGACAGCCCGGCTGCAGCTTGTCTGGAGGACATGAAAAGGTGGCGCCGGATCGATGCCCAGCCCAGCGCCGACGGCGAAGGCGTTTGAAGAGCGGCTCTTGCTGACGATGGCGAGGCTCTTGGCGGATCGATAGCAGCCTGCAAAGGCAGGGGCAGGTCCTGCTGGGGGTCCCCAGGCAGAGCAGGAGCTTGTGAGGGAGGGGAGATGAATGCCCTGGTAATGTCTGCAGCGTGACGTGCTGGTGGGCATGGGGCTGGGGAGAGGCTGAGCCTCATGGAATGGGAATTGCTGGAGCCAGCGCTGCCGCCGGGACTGGGGCGTTTCACTCCCCAGCTGCACTTCAGGAGGCTTGGGACGCCAGTGCTGGCACACAAGCCCTGCCCGGGGCCGTGGGCAGGGGACGTCCGGTGCTGCCTGCGCCAAGCCCCGCGCGTGGGGACCCATCCTGCTCTGCCCCCGTGCCAGTTTCCCAGCCAGGGGGACGAGCGGGATGCCCACCCCCAGCTGCGGTTTGGCTGGCAGCGCCAAAGTCATCCGTCCTCGCGGCTTTCTGTGCTCCAGAGAAAGCAGCCACCACCTACCCTGGTGGCGGGGGGGGGGCAGCCCCATCTCGTCCGTCGCTCCTCCCTGTCCCCACAAGCACGTCCCCAGGCTCTGCAGGAGCAGGACCATCACGGTGCGCCCGACGGGGACCAGGCATCCCCGGTGCCCTCTGGCCCACAAGCGTGTGGGACCGTGGCATGGCATGGGACCACACCTGTGTCACCCCACGCCTTGCCATGGAAATGGGCAGGAGTTGCACTAATGGAAATCAGACCTGGGCTGGCGGCCCTGGCTCCAAATGAGGCCAGTCCGAGCCCCCCCACGTTGCCACAGGGTGCTCTGGGCATCCCGTGCAGCTCCCTGTGCCCAGGGGGCTGGTGTAAAGTGATGCCAGGGCATGGGGACGTGCTTGGGGCGGCAGGGATGTGTCACGGTGTGCGGCTGTGCCATGGGGCTTGGCTGTGTCCCCTCCAACACATCCCCATGCACACCAAATTTAGGAATATGGGTGACTTTGGAGCAATATGAGATGCTTTCCCTGCTCTGGGGGAGGGCTGGGGTCACAGCTGGGACCACCTGCCCCACAGCTGGTCTGTGCCCTATGGCAGCGCTGCACTGGCCATGCAGGAGGTGGCACAAGGACCACCACATGTCACTGCACCGGGAGCCAAACCACTGGGCCAGGAGAAGCATCATCTTCAGGCTAAGGGCAGCATGGGTTGAGGTGCAGAGCCTCTGGCTTCCCCTTCGCTGCTGCCTGGAGCCATTTTCCAGCCCCCACAAATACAGGGAGGTGCTTGCTGTCATGTATGGGAGAGGGACAATTGGATAACTCAACAGTTTTACGATAATCTCCCAATTTTCTGGGGCTACCAAGGGTTTTCAAGAGCCTGGGAAGGAACGTGGGCAGAGGGTGGGAGCCAGCAGCTCCGCGGCACGGCCCTGACGTGCCGGCGTGCCATCTAAGTGGGTCAGTGGTACAGCCGTGGGCATCGGCGGGCACGAAGGAGCTGAAGAGGACAGAGCGGTGGCAGCCGGAATGGCTCAAGGGCTGGAAGAAACTGGGGCACCTCCATGCACGTGGGTCCTCCCAGAGAAGTTGGCCCGGGAGCTGGATCAGCACAAGGGGAGAAAATAGCACCGGGCAATTGGAGAGGATTTTTGGCTGCGGGACTCGGCGATCGCTCAGCTCCAAGACCCCTCGCCGGGATGCGTCCAGGGGTGGCTGCCTGCATCCCGGCGAGGAAAGACGGGTGCTGGCCACAGCCCCATGCCCAGCGTGGCCCAGCCACCCCCCGCATCCCGCTGGGGTGGAGAAAGGACGTTCAGCCCAGCATGAATTCGCAGCCCAGGCTGGGTCTGTGGTGGGAATACAGGCGGAAGGGTTCTCCGTGGAGACTGGGGGAACCGGGAGAGCCCCCTCCTGACCCCTGCGGCCATGCTGCCCTTGGATCCCCCCCATCTCTCCCAGAAGCACAACCTGCCTCTCCCCTTCCGGCAAAATTCTGCCAAAACGATGCTCCTGCTCCCGGGTCGCCGTGGCAACCGGCAGGCGCGACAAGGGCTGGGGGGGGGGGATGCAGGATCCGACCCCCATCGCTCTCCCACCCCGGACTGCTTCCTGGCACCTCCGCAGCCCCATCGCCTCAGGGCTGGCTCCTTGCTGGGGGGCTGCCCCCTCCCCAAGGCCTGGATCCAGCCGAGGGGTGAGCGAGGCCCAGGCAGCCGGTGCCGATGCCGATGCCGATGCCGATGCCGATGCCGATGCCGGCATGTGCCTCACCGGGAAGCTGCCTCCCTGCCTTGCCCTTCACCACCGTCCCTCCCCAGCTGCCGCCTGAACTTCAAAGCCAGCAGAGGCCACATGGCCTGGAGCATCTTCTCCACATCCCTTCCAGGGCGGAGAAGAGGCTTTGAAAGCCCGTGGCCCTTCTCCCCTCCTCCGCAGGGTGATTTCCATTTTTTTCAAAACCCCACAAAAAAGGAGCCTTTTTCCTCTTTGTTTCTCGTCTCTCTCTCTTTTTTTTTCCCCTTGTCTTTGTCAGCTAAAAATACGCAACCCATCAGGGAGGGCGGGCGGGGGTAGCTGCTGCCGCACCAAAGGTTAGCACCAGTCCCGGGCTGGAAAAGCCGCCGGAGGGGGATGCAGATGCTCCCCACCACCTTTCGGGGGGGGTGGTGGTGGTGGGGTGTGTGTCCTGCCCCAGGAGACACCCGTTTGCCCGGGCTGGGGGGTCAGGGCTTCGGCCCTACCGTGCTGCGGGTGTGTGTGGCAGGCAGGGAGGTTTGGAGGCAGAGCCTGCTCGGGGCACGGTGTGACACCCAGCGAAGGGGCCGGATCCGGATGTTTCCCAGGGGGCTGGGAGATGCCTAGGGGTGCCCAGCAGCCAGGGGTGGGATGCCCAGGCACCCTGGGGAGGGGGGTGACTCCGCAGGGCAGGGATCGAAGCGGCTGAGGCTGGGGGCAGGCAGGCAGGCAGGCAAGCAGGCAGCCCCAGGCTGGAGCGTGGGAGGGAGGTGGGTGGCCACAGTGGAGGAAGGATGTGATTTACCCAATATCCCGCTCCACCGTGGAACGGATGGAGGAGAAAAACAACCCGGGGGCTCGTCGTCTTGGGGAGATGCTGTCAGGGGCTGAGAGGCACCCAGCAGTGCTGAAGTGAGCGCGGAAATTAAATTGGGATGAATCACCCGGAGCCAGCGGCGTTCACCTGAGCCACAAACCTGCCACAAACCCAGAGAAAACATGTTTCCCAGCTCCCAGGGTTGCAATTTTAAGCCTCAGCCAGCTTTGCAGGAAGGTGATATGCTTCAAAACTGGCTTATTATTTTTTTCCCCTCCACCAAGGATGGGAACGTTGCAGCAGGACGTCGTCCCAGCGCAGGCGTAATGACCAGCCACGGGCTCCCCTCCGGAGGCGGTGACCCGGCAGCGGGATGCAGGAGCCAGGACGCCCAGGCAGGACGGATCCTTGGGTGTCCCGCATTGCTGAGAGCGGGTGCTGGGTGGGGGGAGGCAGGCAGGATGCAGCCTGGGATGCTGCAGTGTTGGCAGGATGGGGTGCCAAGAGCTGGGGGAACCCACTGTGGAGTCAAGCTTGTTTGGGAGGCAGGAGGCAAATAGTAGGAACAAATTCCCTGCGCAGCCCCATCAGCTGTGGGTCAGGGCGTTTACTGGCGCCCTGGGATGGAGGTGTGAGGGGCAGGGAGGTGACAGCACTGCTGCTGCTGCTAAAGTGGGGAGACACCAACGTGGGGGGCACCAGGCAACGCTGCTTGAACTGGGGGAGTTGGCCACCTCCCCATGGTGGCCTCCATGGCTAGGAGGGCTGGGGACAACCCACCCAGGCAATGTCTTGGCCACCTCAGACAAGCTGGCAGCCTCCAGCCCCGTGGGGCAGCTCGGGGCGTGGGGTGTGATTTATGGAGCGAGGGATTAGCCGGGAGGAGGCGGCGGCACCGGGGCACACGTGGCAGGCGCTGACGGAGGGGAAAGGGCTGCGGGAGCAGGACGGGGGTGAGTCCCAGGTGGCTGGGCTAGACATTCCTCAGCCTTCCCCAGAGCTCGGATTTAGTCCCATGGTGATGGAGACGGCCCCACCGGGCAGCGCGGGGGCTTGGGCCATGTCTGTTCTCAGGAAAGCATCCTGGCGCTCAGCTGGAGGGAGGGAGCAGCGTACACCCCGGCTGGGGGGCTGGCTGGACAGACCCCCCCCTCCCAATCCCATGGCCCCATGTCCCAGGCATCCACCTCTCCTCCCCAGCGGAGCCATCTAGGAGGAGAGGCGTTTGGCAGAGGGTAAACCGAGGCGCGGTGGGGGGCTGCCTCTCCCCGTTGCAGCGGGGGTTCAGCCAAGGTGGGGACTTGGCGGCGCTGGGATTCCCAGCCACAGCTCGTCCCAGGGCCCCAAGGGCTGGTGGGACCACGGGGCTCCTCCGCTGCCTGCCGGGCAGGCAGCTCCTGGCAGGGCGCTGCCTGCGCTCTTGGAAAGCCTGCACCGCCTCCGCCGGACGGGGATCTGCCCACGGGAGCAAGGACATCCCGGCTCCTGCCCACGCACCCTGGGCAGGTGGCGTCGGGTGTCCACAGCTGCGAGCCGCCTTTCATCTCCTTCCAGGCAGGGGCTCGCTTTCCGTCACCTGCTGCCCTCCAGGCCGCAGGCCAAGAGCCGCGGGCAGGGCCGATGTGCGAGACGTGGCTGCTCTGCCCGCACGTCCTCTGGCTGGAGCGGGGGGGGCGGCGAGATGCCCGAGGTGGGCCGTGGGTGCTGAAGCAGCATCCCACCCCACGCACCCCACTCCCAGCTCCTCGGCTCAGGGTGGGCTTAGCTGGGATGGAGCCTGGCAAAGCCCCGGTCCGGAGACGGTGGCTCCGCGCACCTTCCCTGCAAAACTTGCCGTTGCCTTTAACTCCTGCAATTAGCGGGAAGAGCAGGAGCTGGGGTGCAGGCGGGGGGTGCGTGTGTGGGTTGGTGGGGAGGGGGTGTTGCTGGAACACGCGTGGTGAGCAGCATGTGCGTGTCTGGGCATGCGTGTGCGTGTGTCAGCACATGCGTGTGTGCATCCCTGGGGAAATAGAGAGACACATATATATGTATGTATATGTGCATTTCCGAGCCGGCATGGCACGCCTGTGAGACTGCAGCATCCCTTTGCTGCGGCGTTTCTCAGCGTGTGTGGCTTAATGAGCCGACACAGCAGAGTTAATCGAGGGGACAGACAAGCAGAGCTTGTCATTAAGGAAAGCGCTGCGGCAGGTACCAGTGACAAGATGCTGCCTGTCCCCCCGGGCTGATGGCAGCCCCTGCGGGGGACGGTGACAGCCTGAGTCCCCAGGGAAGATGGCTGAAGACGAGCATCCCACTTGCTGCAGCCCTCGCCCAGGGCCGGCTCCACGAGCAAAACAGCCAAGGGGCGGGAATTGCTGCTGCCTGCACGGAGGAATAAATCTGCCTGCCTCGGCAGGATGGGGCTGGCAGGGGGGTGCCGAGCCCCGGACCCGGAGGCTTGCCTACAGCCCTGCTTGCGTGTTCCACCCGGAACGCGTCCCTGCTGATGCACACTTGCACAGCACGATGATGCCCTGGCTGCCAAAGCTGCCCCCTCAGCTCCCACCATTATGTTTCAGAGTGAACACACAGCCGAGGGGACAGAACAGCCGGCTCCCAGCAGCACGGTGAGCCTGCGCCAACAGCCCACGAGGATGTGGAGCCTTGCTCAGGACTGTCAGATTCTCTCTGGAGAAGCTCACAGAGCTGGAAAGGAGCCTTCACCGCCTCAGTAGCCGGGAGCTCCCACGCTCCACCTCCCTCTTCTGCTCTCTTCCTGGCCATGCCTCTCCCTGGGGGGCCATGTCCCCACAAGACGTGTCCACAGACCCCCCTCGGGAACCTGGCCGTTGCTATGGGCATCTCTGTCTCAAGGGCTGGGAATGCGTTGTTCTTTCCCTTCCAGTAAGCGTTCACTCTGAAACCTAATGGTGGGGCAAAAGCCTGTCCTGCAGGGAAGAAGGCATGCTGCTGGAGCAGAGTCCACCCCTCTGCCTCCTCCCTCCCTCCCACCACCGCAGCCCCGCAGCCCCCCAGCCCTGCACCCCCTGCCCCAGCCACCAGTGCCGCAGGCAGAATAAAACCCTCCCAGAGCGAACATCCCCCTGGCCGGATTCGCTCCCCTGCCCGACAAGGGGCTCATTTGGTAGCTGCTGAGCTCCTGTCAGGGGGACTGGAGGGTTTATGAATTGATAACCTTATCGCAGACACATCCCTAATTAAGGTCGTTAGGTCTTTATGATAAACAACATATGGGCTGGGTCCAAGGGCCTTGGCGGGGTCACGTGCTCTCCAGCAGCCGTGGAGCCCGTGGGTCTGTGCAGGCAGAACAGGCAGCCTCGTGTTTGCGCCTGGCTCTCCCTCCCCTTCCCGAAAGGGTCCTTCAACCTCGTGGCTTCACTGACGCTCCAAACCCTAATATTAATCTTGGGTTTCTCCCCGGAGCGAGGCAGGCAGGAGCGGGGCTGGATTGCACAAGGCTGCCAAGGCTTTGCCGGCGCCAGGGGAGCCCCCTCCTCCTCCTCCCACGGGGGAGGCCCATGGAGTCTGGGGCGGCACGGGAGGGACCTACCATCTCTTGAGGGCCTGGAGATGACGGGATGGCATAGAACAGCAGCTCTGTACTCTCCGCAGGGAGAAATGAGGGGACGGCAGCTCAACCTGCTGTTGCGTGCGTGACCCTCAGGGGCTACGTAGGGCCCGCCACTCACCCCAGGGTGGTTTCTTCGTCCATCACCTGGCTGGTAGCCGGAGATACCCACCCGTCCACCCGTGCATCCACCCACCGACTCACCCTGGTATCCACCCCACCATCCTTCCTTGCCTTCACCCCTCCTTCTCCCCCACCAACCCACCCCACCATCTGCCCTTGCCTTCATCCCTCCTTCTGCCCATCTCTCTGCTCTCTCTAAGATCAGGGTGCTCGTGGGCTGCCCTCCTCCCCACCCCCCATGCTCATTAAGTACCAGCCCATGTCTCTGGGGCCAGGCCTGCTAACGGGGTGCAGGCACCCGCTTGCTCCCCCTCCTCACAGCCCAAGCCAGCCCCAGCGTTTCTTATCTCTGAGATCCCACCTTGCTGGCAGAGGAGCAAGGCAGGACGCCACATCCTGGGGGAACGGCAAGCTGAGCGATAACGAAATCGCAGCGGCAAGGAGAAATTACCTTGCCTGAATTTTAAAAACTTCTCGCTGAGGTTGCCATGGTAACTGAAAGGTGCATCACGTTGCTCTGACAACCCCGAAACAGCCAGTTTTTTGCCTGGCGGGCTCCGAAGCGGCAGGTCTTGGGGAGGGTCAGCCCAGTGCGGTGGGGAGCAGGCGGCCCGTGGGATGTTCAGCGCCAAGCACCCCCCTGGATGGAGATGTCCCCCTCCCCAAAGCTGCCACCTGCATCACCACACCACCCCGCCACCATTTCCGACCCCTCCCCATCCATTTCTCCTGGGAAGTGCTGGGGGAAGAGGACCGACAGTCTGCAAGCCAAACCATGCCATCCCCTAAGAAAGTGGCAGGGAGGTGGAACGGGCTCCGGCTTGGTCCACCCGGCTGTGGGCATCCCTGGCACCACGTGGGAGTTGCTGGGAGCCCCAGCAGGCAGCCTGGGGACCCTCCCTGCACCCTGCTCGGGGTGGGGGGCTTCGTGCGCCCAGCATGGCTTTGGGCTCCAAGCCCCGAGGCGAGCGGCAGCAGCATTGTCCCAGCACGCGTAAGTCACTCTGCCACGGAAATAGCCCCAGCAGGGTTGAAAAATAGCAGGTGACTCACGCAGAGCAAAGGGTCCAAAATAGCCCCTCCAGAGTGCTCCTAAAATTAGTCTCCCTCCCGGGAGGTCCTGGCCGCTGTGTCCTTGCCAGGGCACAGCCGCAGTGTTGAGCCTGCCTGGCTGCTGCCACCGCAGCCACTTCCCTCCCGGGGTTGGGGGCTCAGGGCCCCCTTCGCTGCTCCCATCCCTCTGGGATCATCCCAAAACCCTCCCCTGGGTGCAGCTGAGCCACGCATCTCCGAGTCCCTGGGCAGACCCGGGCGGCTTCTGCGGCTGCAGACTGCTCTTTGCAGGATGCCCCACGCAACGCTCGCGGCCCCGAGCAAGACCCGTGCGCCATAAAGTGCAGCTTAGGAACCCGCGAGCTAGCGGGGTGCCGAGGGCTTCCCCCCCCGATCCCTGCACCCTTTGCCTGGATTTCAGCGGGGGGATGGCGAGGCGGAGGATCAGGTGTTTTCCAGCAACAGCAAGCTCCCCAGGGGATTTGGGTTTTCCGATACCAGCTCGCCCACCTCACCGTTTCCTTGCAGCAGGGCAGCACCAGCCTGCCTGCTCCCACCCGCTGCCGGTGCTGGGAGGCGTGTGGATCCAGGGGGGGACATGGGGGGACCCCGGGAGCAGCATCCGCTCTGCCGGCATGGCTGGGAGCGCTCCTCATGCCGGGCCATCCCTCCCTCGCGGGTGAACGGTACGTAGTTAATTAGAGGAAGGGATGAATAATTCCTTTTTATAATGCAACGTCGCGCGGCAGATGCTGTCTGCCTCGTCTCGACGCGCCGCGCGCGGGAGCCCGCGTTATTCTGCTCTCAGCAGAGTTATTTATACACTGGGACATTTTTCAAAGCGCCGCTTTGATGGTCTTCCACCAGCTCAGAAAAAAAAGTAGTCCATCCCAAAATAACCGGAGTGAAAGTCACAGCTCTTCATTACGCACATCTTCAACCGGGGGGCTTGGAGAACAAAAACCCGTCACATTCCTCCCATCAAATCCGCCCTTTTCAAGTGCATTTCAAATGGGTTCAAACTGCCGCCGTGGTGGCTAGACGAGTGTTAATGATGCTGCGGGCACATCCCACCCTGATTCAGCCAGGGAGAGGGATGGAGCTGGGGGCAGGGGGTTTTTATCAGCTTCCAGAGCCCACAGATGTTTTGGGGTAGCCAGGAGAGGGTTGACCCCATGAGGACTGCGGTGGCGTATGCTGGGGGAAATGTTGTCCCTCTCTTGCCTGGCTTTCCCTGCCGCAGGAAGCAGTTTCTCCCCCAAAACCAGGCTTTGGAGGAGGGGTATGAGCACCAATAATTTTTGCCAAGGAACTGGAGCAAAAAAACCCCAGCCCCCATTTCCCCATCACACCCGCACGCACGCACCCCTTGGGTCTGGTTGCTGTTAAAGGGAAAAAAAAAAGGGGGGGGGGGAAGGAGATGTTTGTAGGTGGTGACAAATTCCTGTGAAAACGTTCCTGACATGAAGCCGTCTCCCATCCAAGTTTCCTCCCAGCAGAGACGGCGAGCGGCTTCCCCCCACTCCCATGCCTGGCAAAGGGCCCGAGCTCCTCGCCCCCCTTTGCCTGCTGGGGGCTGTGGGGCCAGGGGCCAGTGGGTGCCCCACAGAGCAGCACGGAGGGCTCGGGCTTCCCCCCCATCGCCCAGGCTCTGGTGCTTGCTGTGCTGCCTCCACAGCCGGCCTGGCTCTCCGAAACCCTCTCCCTCGAACTGGGCGAGGGGCCCCAAGTGTTTTGGTGGGGGCTGTTTGGTGACCCCCACCCTGCGGGGTGCCCTGAGCTGGACCAAGCACCATCTGCACCCACCACCACCCACTGCCAGCACTGAGGGGGCCCCCAGCACTGCACAGCATCCCGTGGCAGCTCGCCACCCTGCTGTCAATCATGCCCTGCTTGTCAATCGTGCTCTGCCTGTCAATCACACGCCCTGATTCCCCTCACCAGCCCCTGTGGGAAGAGGACTAAGGGGCGTGGGGGCCCCTCAGAGCACAAGGTGTGCACTGCACCCTGGGTAAGAGGGAAACTGAGGCAGCCCGGGGCACACGCCAACCTCCCCAGGCATAAAATGCCCCTGGGGGCTCAGCTTGCCCTCCAGCTGCCCAGGACCCTGCCTGCATCAAGCTCAGCGCCAGCTTGCCCAGCTGCCTGCAGCCCCTCGGCCCCGCCAGCCAGCCCCCTCGCCCTCTCCCCCAGGGGCTCGGCTCCACCGCCCGCGGCTCTGCGCGGCAGCCTGCGCCAGCCCAGCGTGCCGCGGCTCCAGGGCTGCTGGCGCTGCCTGGCAGGTGATCGACGGCTCGCTGCTGGCGGCGCGGAAGACTTTCTGCCAGGGAAACCATTTCTTTACCCTCCAAATCCTCCTGTTTCAGCATTTCTGCAAGGCTGGAGCATCCCACCTGGGAGAGCCTGGCGCTGGAAGATGCCCAAGTGCCCAGGACGAGGTGAGCTGCCCATGCCTGGTGCTCAGCATGGCAGAGCCCCGGGGGCCGGCGTGCAGCCTGGCACCCAGCCGACTGCGTGGCAGGGGAATAACGACGCCGGGTGCAGCCACAGGTCCCAGGCTGTGGGATCCCAGCCCCCATCTGCTTTTGGTTTCTTCCAACAGCACCAGAGCCCCCCCCTGCTCCACCCCCTGGGGCTGCAAATTGGGTCCACGTTGCTGCAGATGGTGAGTCAATTAAAACCATCTTTTTTTCCGCCCCAGCAGGGGAACCTGGACCACGCAGTTCCCAAGCCAGAAACGGGCTCTCAGACAAAACAGCACCCGGGTGGAGCGGCTGAGGGATAAGGGACATACCTCCCCTTCCTTACCCACGCTGGTCCCACAGGAGCTGGGCGGGGAGAGCGGCCAGGGTGACACAGCCACCCATCCAGGGCCACAGAGGCTCTGCGCCATGGGGCAGGAAGGGGTGCTGGCACTGCTCGGCCCAGGATGCCATCACCCCCAGAGGAAAGGGGGACCACCCTTTGTCTGTGCACCCCCCTACCTCAGCTGCCCTCATCCTGCCCCAGGAGCATCCCCCCAGCAAACCGGCAAGGTGCTGGGGGGGGGCCGCAGCAGTACGTGCTATGCACCAGCAGGATGCTGCACCGTGGCCCTGCCCGTCCTCCCTGCCACAGCCCCACGGCTGAGGCCGGGGCCCCAGGCCACAGCTCTCCCCAGTGCCCACCCTGCCGGGCACGGCAGGCTTTTTGGCAGCGGCGGAGGGGGGAGAATCACAGGAGGGCCAACCCAATCCACACCAAGCCCTGGGGCCAAGCTGCGCTCCTGCGAGCACCCCAAGCACGTGTTGCTGCATTGAGCGCTCCGGACCAGTCCCCCCACACCCCGGGTCTCCGTCAGCCCCAACCAGCAGCGCAGGGATGTTTTCTTGCCTGCAGGCAGCGTTTTGGCAACTGTGCAAGCTGTCAAGCGGGCGAGCAAGGAACGCCCGGGGCTGGCTAGGCAGAGTGCTGACCTCTGCCATGGGCTGGTAACTCCAGCGATTAACAAATGCTCAGGAGAGAGGCTGTTCACGCTAAGGACTTGGCCGGTTTCCTCGCTTCAATTAGCACACAGGAGCTTGCGATGCTCAGAGGGCCTCCTGGAAAGCCAGGGCATAGCAGGCCTGGGAGTTTTAATATTAATAATGCTGAAAGCTAGCCAGAAACATCCCAAACCTTAAAACCAGACCGACAGCAATCTTTAATTCTGCGTATTAGAGGTGCTGGAAGGAGCTGCAGCCTGGTTGGTGCCAAGGTGCTGGAGGTCACCCTGCAGCCGGTCCCACGCCTGGGAGGAGCACCAGGCTGCAGCCCTGCCCTCACCCCGCTGCCTTCTAGGAAAGGGCACAGGGTCCCTTTAGCTGCCCCCTCGCCCCCCAGCCTGGGGTCTCCACCTACTCTGGGGCTTGGAGACCTTTTCCCCTATCATCCAGAGGAGAGACCCTGTTGCTGCTTAGCAATAAGGAAATTGCGGCACAGGAGCGCAGTGCAGCTCTGCGCGTCCAGGGACTGCCCTGCATCTCCTCCTGCCAGTGCTCTGCTCCAAAAACCTCTCTCCGGCACCCTGCTTCCCTCCGCATCCCTGCTATGGCCCGCGTCAGCCTGCATCAGGCATTTCGGCCGTGGGCCAGCACCCTCTTGGGGCAACCTGCATTAGGATTAGGCCATCAGGAAAAGCAGCTCCCCTGGCCCTGAGGGAGCTTTGCTGCTCAGCCCCAGTGGGACAGGTGCCCAACGGAGCTCCCCGCTGCTCGGGCTGTGCCTCATCACCTTGCACTTCTGGGGCTGGCCCCGTCCCACGGCTTCTCCCCCTGTCACTCCCGGAGGTCACTCCCTGGGGAGGCAGGGACACCACGTCCTTCTGAAGGCAGTGGGCCACAGCGCAGTCACGAAAAGCCGTGTTGCGCTGCCTAAATTGGAGGCACGGGTGCTGGCAGGCATGGGTGCCTCCTCCATGCTCTGCTCTAGCGCCTAGCACGGGGGCTAGAGGGCATGCCTGGGGCGGGGCAGGGGCACGGCCCCCACATCACCACCTACTTTGCTTTCCCTGGGTGCCCAGCAGCAGTGCATTCTCCCAGGAAGGGGAGCTTTGACCTATCCACTGGGGGGGGGGGCCTGCAGCCCCAGGACCCCCCTTAAAGCCTTGCCCCAGGAGGGGGCCCTGCTTTGGGCACGCCCTCCACCAGTTGTCCCCACAAGCAAGCAGTGGAGGACCCTGTGCCTCTACAGCATGCTCCTGGCTCCGCACCACAGCCGTTCTGCTGGAGGTACCAGCTGGGGCTGGCTCAGTGCCTGGCACGGGGGCAGCACTTCGCCGCAGCAAAGAGGGAGCGAGCCTGGCAGGAGCTGGCCGGAGCTGGGAGAAGGCTGTGCGGTGCCCACCGCGGGCAAGGGCCCCCCCTCGCCTAGAGCATCGCCCCTCATCAGCGCATCCTCCTGCGAAGGGGATCGATGGGCTGGGAAGAAGCCGAGCTGCAGAAATGCACTTTATCGACCCATCGAGCCCACCTGCTGGGAAACAACCCCCCCACACACATTTACAGCCCGGAGCAGCAAAACACTTTGCCGCGTCGCTGTCTGGGACATGGAGGGAGGTTGGAGGAGGCTGCCGCAGGGCACACGGGTCCCTGCCGCAGTGCACCAGGCCTGTCACACCCTACCGTCACCCTGTGGGGAAACTGAGGCAGAGAGCTGGCGCTCTCGGGTCGTTTTGACCCACCCAGCTTCCGCTGCAGAGCCAAAGAGGAGGTGCCACATCCTGGGACCCAGCCCTGCGCCCACTCTCCCCCCCGAGCCCGGCACAGCGACTTCGGCTCCTGCTGCTCACGACGAGCTGCACCCATCCTGCCTTAGCCCCCCGGCTGCAGCCATTTCTGGGGCCGGACCCGCAGGGATGCCGGGGAGGCTTGCGCGGGGGCACGGCGCATGTGAGGGGTGTGCGACAGCCGGGCCACGTCCGCCACCTGGTGGCACGGCCCAGGCAGCACAGCCGGCCCGGGGACATGGGGAGGGAGACTGTCCCCTCCCCGGTCCCCCAGCATCGGTCCCCAGCCCGCAGCAGTCCCGCACGCCAGGCCACGGCGGCCGAGGCAGGGGCGGAGGGTTTCCCAACCCAGGCTCACCCCGAGCCAGACATGTCCCAAAACCGAGGCAGGGGCCAGCCCCTGCCCAAGGCCCCGAGGCAGATCCAGCAGCAAGCAAAGCGGGATTGGGGCTACCCCCGACAGGCAGGGGCCTTGTGCCAGCAGGGGTGGTGGAGCTGCTCTTGCTCCATCCTAAACCATTCCTAGGCCCACCTGGACAGCGCTGGCCTGGCTACTCCCCAGGGAGAGGGCTCCCGGCTCAGCTTCCCTGGGGAGGCTGAGCAAGCCCCACTGCCACAGGCGTCAGCAAAGGTAGAGGTCAGGGCTCAGCCCTTCCCTGCTCATCTTGGCTCTTGGGAAGAGGACACGAGGGTGACAGCCAAGACACAAAAGCACAGGCAGAGGAGAAACAGGAAGACATTAACTGAACTGTGGCAGGAGGAAACCTCCGGGAGAGGAGGTGGTTTGCCATCACCCAGCAGCTCCCTGGCATAGTGCCCAGGGAGGCCAAAGGCAAACCCAGGAAGAGCACAGAAACGCTCTGTGCCAGGCTCAGCCCTCCCCCCCATGAGGTGCCACACAGGCTGGCCCCCTTCCCCTTCAACCCACCAGCCACCAGAGGACCAGCTGGTTAACACCTAAGGGCTCCTGAGCAGGACCTGCAAGCTGCAGAAGACATTTCTGCTGGTCCTCTCCTGCTCCCGTACCTACGGCAGAAATGGATACAAGGAGGTCTGGTCCTCCACCAGCCAGCATCCATGCTGAAGCTGCGAGAAAGACTCTGGGAACAAGGCAGAGCACAACTCAAGGAGGAAGCAGAACCACAGAAAGGACAAGCAGGATTGGCAACTTACTCTTCATTCACCCACCGAGAAACAGTAATAGGATCATTTTTGGATGTATTTCTTTTGGAAATGAGCCAAACTGGCAACTAGAATCAAAGTCTTCAAAAAGTCTATACAAAGATGTATCATACAAAATGTACAGGAAAGTTCTCAAAAAAAAAAAAAAACACACCCCCCCAGACAGACAATACAACAAAAGGAGAGCAGAGACGGTGTGAAACCACAGCTAACAGGTCCTGCCCCTGCTCTGGAGGGCAGGAGCGGCACCTGGACAACACGCTCCAAACACAAAATACATTACACTATATACAGGACCGTATAAAGATCAGCATCCCCTTTGGTCTAACCAGGAGCTCTCCAGCATGAAGTCGGGGCAGTTCAATCAATCTGCTCATGGAAGTGTTACATGCCGAGAGGGAAAAGAAGTCCAAGGGAATGAAATGGTCAACTCTAAACCATAACCAGAATACAGCGGGGCCACCAAGGCTACAGAATTTAACAGTCAGTTCTGGCTAACAAGTGCTCTGTGGGCCAGAGCACGTTACTCCATCTCCGTGAAGCGAGCGAACATGGCTTTCCGCACTGCGTCTTTGTACGAATCTGCAGTGGAGACACCGTAGGAACTGCCCTTGGCTCCCAAGCCAGCTCCTCTCATTCGTACTTGGGCCTGCAAGGGAAGAGAGACACACTTCAGCTCTGCGGCGAAGAGGCCACACTGCCAAGCAGGACACCACAGAAAAACTCATCAGTCCAGCCAGCTTCTCAAGCTCTCCTGGGGATACCACACAGTCATAAATACTGACATCAAAAGATCAGACTGCACACATCATCCCATCCTTGCTGGCTTCACACTGCTCCGACTCCACCCCAACAGTAGCCGAAATGAAACTGCACAGAACACAGTTCCTAAAAGCACAACCCAGAGCGCAGACAAACCCAGGAAAGCCAACAGCTGGAGGGAGGGCAGCCCACCCTAAGGAGCACCGGGGTAACGCAGCTCGAGTGCAGGCCCACT
Source organism: Sagittarius serpentarius (assembly GCA_034782735.1). Taxonomy (NCBI): domain Eukaryota; kingdom Metazoa; phylum Chordata; class Aves; order Accipitriformes; family Sagittariidae; genus Sagittarius; species Sagittarius serpentarius. The sequence continues at coordinate 7,750,031 of JAVKLA010000036.1, read as the reverse complement.
GCCACACTGCCGCAGCAGTGGGCTTCTGAAGGAAGGAAGCACAGCCCTACTACTCTGAGTCCCAGCCCCGCCCCAGCTTTAGCATCTGACAGCACAAACAGGAGCAGGACCTAATGTGAACAGAGGCAGCTTTGCTGTGGATGGCAGTTTCTTCCACAAGAGATCTTCAGCTCTGGGTGCTTCTGGATTTAAAAAAAAAAAAAAAAAAAAAAAAAGGCACCAAACCTCATCAAGGAAGCATCCATCTCTACTTACCTCAATGGGTGCTGTGATGCCCTGACATTTTCTTCCCAAGCCCGAACCTTCCCTCCAGCCCATGGCCTGCAGCATCTTGTTGCCTATATTACTGTTGTCAAGGCCATCTTTGGTGGGCTGCTCGTAATTACTGCAGGAAGAAGAGATGAGTTAAGCAGATTGCTCATCGCATATTGAAGCAATTGCTGAGGAGCTTTTGGATACATACACCGTGCCAGCATCATACACCTTCTTGCGCTTCGGCTCGGGGGGTTCCGGGATGCCGTACTTCTCCCGCCTCTCAGCTGCTCTGTCTCTGTACTTCATCTGCATGAGGTAACCAGATTTAGTAATACTTAAAGACACTTTTGTTCATCTTTGAGCTATGGAAGTAAGCTAAATGCCTGCTATTATAGAAAGCTGTCCACCGCAGCCTGCTAAAACATGGCTTGACTAACACCACAGCAAGGAGAAACTCAAACTCAAGTCCCTGAAGCACATCAGAACCTGCACTGGGGTAGGACGAGCCCAGCCCCAACACCCACTGGAACAGCGCTGATTGCCACTCTTAAGGTTTCTGGTCCCAGTCTGCAAAGCCCTGAGCTGGAGGTGGAAGGACCCTCCCCTGCTAAGCAGGAGCTGGGGACACTTCTCTCCATGTAACAGGACAGCTCTGAACCTTGACCAAAGAAGGTGCTGGCTTACAAGGATTATCTCGAGTAACGTGTGTCAGGATAAGGAGAGCTCAATGTATCATCTGTGCAGGTTTTCCATTAGCTACTCATCTGCTCATCTCAACACTGACCTCTCTCTCACGCAGCTCCAAGGCTTCAAGTTCCTGCTCTGAAAGCTTTGATCTCCTGTAGATATCCATGTTTTGCTGAAACAACAAGAGATTCACACCAACAACATGAAATGCACAACAGCTCTTTTTATCCAAGTAGCTGACTTCTGGGAGAGCAACAATCCACCTGCAACTATTTTTGCCTTAACAGCAACAGTTTTCCGAACAGCAACATGCATCACAGCTTTGGTTTACACGCTGAATTACGACAACCCAAGTACCTTTCTGACAGCACAGTGCAACTACCTTGTGCAAGTCAGACAGCTGCTGGTGCCGAATCAGAGCGTCTTTGTTTGGGAACTGCCTTCTACACAGCAGACAAGCCATCTTCTTCCAGTCAGTCAGCTTCTCTTCCTCATTCTCCATTCTTTCCAGTAAGTCCTCATCGTTATCGCTATCACCACTGTAGGCAGCAACAAGGCCACGCTGGAAAGGAAGGACAGCGTCAAGGGGAGTGCCACAGTGTCACCACAGTTCAGAGGAGACCCCAGGAAGGGAACAAATAGGCTGTAGATGTCTGTTGCACAGGAGAGGAATCACTCTTTTACTACTAAGGATGAAATGCAACTCAAAAGCACCATACTCCAGCGGCTGCAAGACTTAGCTCCCTGTCCTGGTTTCGGCTGGGATAGAGTTAATTGTCTTCCTAGTAGCTGGTACAGCGCTGTGTTCTGGGTTTAGTATGAGAAGAACGTTGATAACACCCTGATGTTTTCGGTTGTTGCTATGTCGTGTTTAGACTAATTCAAGGACTTTTCAGCTTCTCGTGCCCAGCCAGCAAGAAGGCTGGAGGGACACAAGAAATTTGGGAGGGGACACAGCCAGGACAGCTGACCCAAACTGGCCAAAGGGGTACTCCATACGACGGGGTGTCATGCCCAGCTTGGTGGCAGGGCAGGAGCGCAGCTCGGGCGTCGGTCGGCAAGTGGTGAGCAATTGCATTGTGCATCACTTGTCCTGTGTATTCCAATCCTTTTATTATTATTGTCACTTTATTGTTATTAGTGTCATCGCTAGTTTCTTCCTTTCTGTTCTATTAAACTGTTATCTCAACCCACAAGCTTTACCTTTTTATTTCCAATTCTCTCCCCCATCCCACTGGGTCGGGGGAAAGTGAGTGAATGGCTGCATGGGGCTGAGCTGCTGGCTGGGGTTAAACCAGAACACTCCCACTAGCCAAACAATAATTTGAGTACAGTGTTTTTAGAAACCTCAAAACTTCAATTGAGATCTTGAGGCTAGAAGCAATCACAGCTTTTCTCAGCGCATCTTAGTCACCCAGTTCACTGCACTTACACCAGACCACTGTAGCCTCCACCACCTTTTACAGACAATGCCGTGGAAATCCAGCTTGGAAAGCAAGTATCTGCTAGACCTCCTCCAAGTGCTTTATCAGTAACTTTTGGGAATACCTCTGTCAGGTATCTATACTCACCTTCAGTGGATTTTCATCGTCCCCATTTTTCATCACCTCTGGCAAGATCTGCTGTCTCTCAGACAAAGCTCCCTGGATGAGACAAGAATGCCATGAGCACCGAGCTCTCTGCCATACCTCGCCCCACGACACTCTACTGCCAGCACCTTCACCTTTTTCTCAAAGAGGGCGAAGCCTGCATCTGCAGCCGCCGACTCTTTCCGTTCCTCCTCCCTGGTGCTCAGTGGCTGGAAGCTGTTCTTGAAGTTCTCTTTCTGCTTGTTCAAACTCTTTGCCCAGCGCTCCATGTCTTTAGCAATCTGAAATGCAGAGTGGTTTGCTCAGACAGCTCCCCTCACAGCTACCAATCTCCTATGACACAGATGGAATCCTGCATACAGTTGCCAGAACAAGACAACCCACTACCTTTTATTTTTAAAACACAGGACACTGGATGTAGTGCAGCTGTTTCCCTGTATGCTGTGTTCAAAGATACCGCAGCTTGTTTGCTTTACTGTATGAAACCTTCCGATCAATCTAATCCTCTAAGTGACGGCTCAGTTATACTCCCACTGGTTCTGGCACGATTCCATATGCATTCCTCCTATGCAGAGCTTATTTCTGCACTGAAACCTTGCCAACTCCACCTCTCCTCAGCCCTCGGCAACGCCTGAAAATTGCAGGCATGCACCCCACCGAATAACCTAGGATTTCCTTTGTCATGAAAAAGGAGAACTATTATCCCATCCCACAGAAGACTAGCCCAGTTACGATCCCATTTTGTCTTTTACCTGTTGAGCTGTTTTACTCTTAGGCTTCTCTTTCTTCTCCTTCACTTCTTTGGTGGTGGTTGTGGTAGCTGTTTGCTGGTATGTGATACCTTCCGCAGCAGGCATGTAGGTCTCCTTTTCGCCATCCCAGTAAAGGTACTGCTGGGTTAAGGCATTGTAGTAATACTGCCAGAGAAAGAAAAAGAGAGTCAGACATCTGAACACCTCATACAAGCTAAGCGTCCAAGGGAGAATCCACACAAGCTGTCCGACTCAGACTACCACATCAAATGGGAAAGCGTTTTGCAAAGTACAAACAAGTTCTGCAGACTCCACAAAGGAGTCAAAAGGCATGAAGTGGCTGAAGCCTCTGTGGCTAAACACAGGCGTTCTGCCCAACAGCAGCACTATGGAGGACCTTTTGCCTCTCCCCAGAGACAACCCACCAGAACCCAGAGCTGGGTGTACTTTGCTGGGCACTCTGCAACGACATAGCTCCATTACAGCGTCTGTGATGTGCTAATCCTATATGGGCCAAACTGTGAGAAAAATAAAGGAAATGAGAGAAAAATGAAGGGCTACACCAGAACGAAGTCAAGCCCCAGCCCTAGACACACTGCCAAGAGTTATCTGCTACATTCGGTATTTTGTGCACCTCAAAATTAATTTCACTCGTATGATGAGACAGGGAACTAACGGACCTTAACAGTTAAGACAGGTGGGAACAACTTGTGTTTACCTGGGAATTAGGATCATAGTAGAGCCCTGTTACAGGATCATAGTAATAGCCTGAAGATTCATCGTACTGGTAGGTGGAAGTGTCAGGGACAGCTGTAAAAAAATTAAAGCGTGGGACATGGTCATTCCAGTTGAATTCAGACAGGTATCTTTCTACATTTCAGGTAAAATTCTGATATTATTAGCAGCCACGACAGCAGACATGCCTGTAAAGGGCTCTTAATCACCCACGCAGAATACACTCTCCAGGTGCAGCTTCATCACCAACATGTGGTGATAGAGCACACGGCCAAAGCCAAGTCTCTGTTTTGCTATACAGTGACAAATAGCTATCGCCAAGAGTAACTCCCGATGGCTTACCGTACTTGGTTCCAGGGACTACGCCGGTCGGGGGAGCCGTTTGTGCCTGAGTGCTAGTGGTAGGTGGTGCTGATTGTGTCTGAAAAAAGTCCCAAACCAGGAACCTCAATTAGAAAATCTGTCACCGAGGCGCAAGAAAATAAGGACAGCAAGCCAAGGCATGAGCAGCCCACACCACGCATACAACAGCTACCTCCTCTTCACCAGTACGCTTAGCACTCACCTTTAACAAAGAGCAAAACTATCACAGGAAAGAAATGGCAGATGGCTTATGACCACAAGCACTGTGACTAACCCGTGGACACTCCGTAGCTTTGCTCTACCACCCACTTTAAAGAGCAAAGGCCACAGCTAAGCCAGATATCGCACATAACCCTGGCACTGAAAGCAAGGAGTAGTTTGTGCTGTAATTACCGGCGAGTCAGGTGAGTTTGTCTGTTGATTATATAACTGAGGACTCTGGGACACAACTGCAGCTGTGGTGGTAGTGACCGGAGCTCCTGCCAACAGACAGCAATAATGGATAAGCCAACTAATTTGTAAAACAGTACTTCACCCTAGGGCTAAAATTACTTTGTTTACAGTTTCAGCTCCTAATTCCAGCTCCAGCAGCCAAACAAGGCAATAAACCCTCAGTAGGAGACAGATACACAGTGGGTATTTTCTACCCAGACAAGCAATAGTTTCCTTTTGAGGAGGAAATACTCTGCTCCCAAAGTCAGTGATTCCTGGCCTGACAGCTGCTAGCACTGAAGATTTGTCTAAAGCTGCTTACACCGTGCTCATGAGTTCAAGCCTTTTGTCAATAGTCTAAAACAGAGGCTGCTCTCTCATCTCACAGACTAGAGGTCCCACTAGGAACGAATCTGTTATGGCTCTCCAGTAACACGGACTCATTCAGACATCCTGAGAGCAAAATGAGCCAAGTCTCCCTTTACCCAGGAAACAAACATAAAGGCTAAGGTAAAATATCACTACTGCAAAATTATCATTACAAACAACAGCGTCTCCCACATGTCGGAATTACTACCTGATATGGTAGCTGCATCTGTGTCCAACACTCCTCCTTGATTTTGGTAGTACTGCTGATAATCCTGGGAGTACTGTGAAGGGAAACAAATGACAAAGCAAGATGAGCAGATGCCCAAATTACAACCTACCGGTTAAGAGCACAACCGCCACTACTAACCTGAGCATACTGTGTGTACCCATCCTGTCCTGACTGGAGGTAGCTGTAGTCAAGGGTGCTGCCTTCTCCAGTCTGCGGCTGAAATTCAAGCACATAATTTTTGTCAGGGACAGGTAAGTTACTGCATTTAAGAATTTCAACACTGCTTAGGCTCCAGCCTGTCAGAGCAGATCTGTCACAGCAGCTTTGGTCAGTTCAACCAAGCAAGTGGGCAGCAGTGAAATTATATGTGCTATGTTTTCATCTTCAGGAAAGCAGGACTATGAGCAACAGCCTCCAAATCATACCTGAGTGGATGACCACTGAGCTGCAGCAATGGCTGTACTTGCCACAGAGAAGGCGCTGACTCTGTTACCATCTGGGAGAAGCAAGTCTCTGCAACCACAAAAACCACGTATCTGATTAAATACTGCTTTTTTCTGAACTGTCTCCCTAGGCAAGGAAGTAGAGTCTGTCCTTACATGTGGATTTCTTGGCAGTTACAAGACATTCTGATTGTAATGAATGAGCCAAAGCACTGCTTGGCAAGTAAAGGAACTTTAGGTTCACTGTTGTACAGTAAGTCACTACGTTTCCAAGGAAACAAGCATGCTGCGTACACAAGCAGTTATGATGTTATCTTCAGAGGACTGGAAGTAGGGGTGGTAGGAAACACTGCTTTTACTCTCCTCACGCACAGTGAAGAGCAGGATGCATGCAACACAAGACACTTAAAGGAAGCAAAGCCTTTGAGTGACAGTAATCTTAAAAGCCTGGGTGACGACAAATTTCTAATATAAATGGGGGGGGCAGGGGGAGATAAAAAAAATAATCAACTACTATCGCAACTCACTTTCTGGCACTCTTTGCAAAGTCAACACCAATTGTTTTGCCATCAATTTTTAATGGTGGCTGAAGACTCTGTAAAATCTGCAGCAGTTGAGAAGCATCCTACAACAAGAAATACTCATTATTATGAAAGGCAGGTTACTTAGGAGGATTCAGAAGTTCCCAAAGCTCCAGCTTTTCACATACAGCCACTGAAAGCAGCTAAAGCTGTAAGAACATCTCCATCTCCTCATACGATACATACGAAGAAGAGCACAAGAGGACTGATCGCAGCCCACGCACAAATGATGCATTTCCCATGGCCACTGAGTATTAAACATCTAAAATCTCAGCTTTATCAAGGAGATGTTTGCCCCAAATTACTCCAAAACAGTGGTCAGCAGAGACTGAGATCAGGTACCTGTTTTCATCCAACAACAAACTGTTCCACTCTGCCTAAAGCAGGTCCAAACAGATCACATTGCTGATTGAGTTTGGTATACGCAGGAACAGAGATTCTACGCTTCAGGGACCCCATGCTAGTGCTTTGACCTCCCTCACAGTTAAGAGGTTTTCCTTGCACCTCACTGCAATTTCCCATGTTTCAATTCATGGCTGTTGCCTACTGTCCTATCGCTGTGCAGCCCTGAGAACAGTATGTCCCTGCTGTCCCTACACCCTCCCACTGGATGCTACAGAAAGCAGCAAGATCTCCCTCCTCCCCCTTCTCAACGTGGAAGAAGGCAAACTCTGGGCACCTTCTCCCACACTGTATGCCCCAGCTCTTAATTTTGGTGACCAAAGTATGATCCCAGACCATTACTTTTGTGATCCAAGCATGAAGAACAGCACTCTGCTACAAAAATAGCTTTCCAATGCAGTCACAACATCCTACCACCTTCTTTCCAAACTGCAGCTAACAGTGAAAGGCTTTGACATACTATCAATTAACCCTTGGTGAACTGAGGTGGCCCTACAGACAGCTGAAAGGTTCTAAATGCTTCAGCTACAGAAGCACATTCCCAAGCTGTTTCTCTCCATAGCATTAGTAAGGCCCTCACCATGGCAGAAGACAGCTGCACAAACGCAAAGCCTCTATTTTGCTGAGTCTGCTTGTCTTTGATAAGACGAATATTATTGACTGCCAGAGATGCATACGGAGACAAGGCAGTCATGATGGATTCCACTACTGTGTGAGGAGCAATGTTTCGGAGAATGATGGCTGAGGAGAAAAGAAAGTATGACATTAGTTGTGCACCAAACAGCTTTCCAGAGTACTTCAAGTTCCTCAGTGGGCAGTGTGAGGTACAGGAAGGACTTTAGTACCTGTGTTTACATTTCACATTATACAGTAAGTCAAAGATAACTTACTATCGCAGTAATAATCCACAGACTGAACGGCTTCTGCTGCTCCAGGTGGTACCTCCTGTTCTGAATCTTCACAGGAAAAGGAAAATATTTTCGTCACAATACGGCTCATTCACTCAAACTCAGCATTTCACAAGCAAGCCTAGGACCTACGGTGAACTCTGTTTGCTACGGTGAACTCTGTTTGCTATATAGGACAGAAAGTTTCCCACAAAATCAAACGCAGCCAAAGAGATCGATGCAACGTACCAAATTTGTCTGCTCCACAGCGGAAGCATTTTAGCCTCCTTCTGAAGTTGTAAAGGCAGCACTATGAGGAACAAGAGAAGCCCAGTAAGAACTCAGGTAATTTTTAACAATGCTGGCATTTGCTGTACAGTAACAACCACCAGACATTCACACAGAGTAACGTAACAAAGCTAAACCCACCAGAATAATCAAGAACAGCAAAAGCCACTCCTGTCTGTACTACAGCTGCTTCTGAAAACATCCCAGCTACCTCTTCCCTGGTCCTCCTGAATTATTTAGTTATTCTAAATGTGTGGTTTCAACTTACACTCCCATGCATAGTAACTACTTTAAAAGGCACAATGCTAAAATGAAAACACAGGCTGGAAAACAAGCTATCTTTAAGGGCAAAAAGTGTAGTTAAAGCCTGACAAAACAGCCTGGTCTTCACCTTACTAAATCATCTCCACCTGCGGGGAGGGTGTCAAACAAGGAGCACAGAGCAGTATGTAGCACAGCAGCAGCAATTCGACACTAGATTGGTCATCACCTAACGACTTCATATTCTAGTACAGCTCACTGCCCAGTCTCCCTGTCTTCCAGGGCAACACCTCTGTCACTCTGTCTACTTTACCACCAGAGCTACAAAACCCTGTAATTCCTGCATCTTACTATTCCTATGATGTCATATGGACCAGCACTACAAGTGGGTCTGAATCATGTATCGCTTTCTTCAAACCACTAGGCTGGTGAAGAGCACTGAAGCCAAGACAAACTCACTCTAATAAAAGCATACATTATACCTTGTTGCAAAGCCAGTCCTCAAATTTAGGCCTGGGGTTGCTGTAGTGCATCGCAATCTGCTTCCCTTGAATCACCAGCTTTTTCTGCAAAAAAAGTGGTTTCAATTATTCCTGTATCGAGGCACACATGTCCATTTTCCCATGGCAGAGCACCCTTCGGAGGAATCAGTGCTCCTGAATTAAATGGACAACATATGGGGAGGATGTGGAGGACAACCACCGCCACCTACACCCTGCCCATCCAATCCTGCAGAGAGGAGGACGAGGGCAGTAAGAGAATGGGATGTGGAGCAAAGATAAACGGAATCAGGGAGTGTTGAAAAAGCTGCCAAACACTAAACGCTGACATGGAACCAGAAAGTGTCTCGAAGGAGACAAAGTCCTAGCCTGCTGCATTCAGGATTAACACATTTTTTGGAGTTTCTTTGCCCCCACATTTCTATTCACTTCTGGTATAGCACTGAGCGACTTTTTAAACATGTCCTTAGGTGACTGCTTCACTTCTTCCCCTACTCCAAATACCCCAGACCTTTTAACCACCACATTTGGATTACTTTTCCAAGCACTTTCTTCACAAGTGTCCCTTTGAAAATACAGTAATTCCTCCCAAAGGGACCCTGCTTAGACTTCTTGGAGGATGGATTACAAGTGCCATCAACTGAAATGTAACTCAGAGTGGTTTCCTTTGACTAATGCATCAGTTCAATTGGAAGCCTGCAAGAGGTTTGTGTTCTTCATTCAGGCAGGAGCTCTCCAAAATGAGTAACTAGACTGCAAGTGAAGCTTCTCCAGGGGTAGGAAAAGTTCATAATGCTTTCAGCATGCCCTCTCACTCTGACTTTAGAGGAGTTAGGAATTTACTTCTATTTAAGAAGCCTTGACTCTCAGCCTCACACTTTGCCAAGTGTGGGTATGCAGAATGCCCTTTCAAAATATGGCCATCAACATACTTTAGTCAAACAGGTGGAAGTATGTCTGAGGAAGTGCGTATTAGAGGCCAAACCCCAGACATTTTAATAGAAGAACTATTTTTATAGCAGGTTGGCTTACTGCAGAGGTACCACAGAAGCGCCAGGACCGGTGGCTTTTCTGATAACAGCGTCTGACATAGATCTAGCACGTAGCATGAATAAGGCTCTCACATTCTGCACAACTAAATAGGGCAAAGCCATTTCTCCTACCGGCAGGAGGAAGGGTTGGAGGGCCCAGCACTCACTGGATATGCACACATAGAAACAAAGCTGCTGGCATAGTTGCAATACATCATTCTTTCATCTAACGGTCAGCAACCGGGCTGCTGGGGAGATTCTATGTTTTCCCTACTACTAGGGTGGCTGGTTACTGGAGTGAATTTGAATATCTTTCAATAAATTATGCATCAATACAGCTTTGTATATATTAAAATTAACTCATTTCTGAAAATATGCTCAGCATTAATTTGATACAAATCTTCCCACTGTATCCACCAACCCTACTGAGCAGCATATCAGGAAAACAAAATTTGAATGCTGCTCTCTGGCTGGGGAAACCACCCATGGTATGGGACACATGAAAGCCTATTGCAACGTAAGGCACACAATTTCCATCTGCTGGAACTAACCGCCTCTGAATGCGATTACGGTGCCATTTCTTTATGCGTAACACCAACAGAGCAGAATAGCATCCCTCATGCTGCCCAGGGACCTTCACATCAAATATTCTGGGGTTTTTTGGGGGGTTTTTTTTTGGTTTTTTAAAAAAAAGGCTTGATAAAAATACTCTCAAAGCGAGCAAAGTGCAAGTTCTGTTGTTAAAACAGAGTACTAATATTCAAAAAGGAGCAAAAGCAAGCGGAACTGTTTGCAGTGCAACAGGAAAAATCTCACTGGAAAAGAAACTAGAAGACTCATCACATTTTGGCTCCTTATCAAGTCATACTCTAAAGCCAAAATACACAGCATAACATATGCAAGAACTCACCCTCTACCAAATGTAGTTGGAATAAAGGTGCTCTTCCTCTAGAAGAGCCAGTTCTCCCTCTTTAACTGGGGGAACACACTATCGCCATGAACTGACACTTCTCTTTCAGGGTTACTACCAATGCAATGTGGAGATTTGGTGCTTTCTCTGGCAACAGAGAAAGCAATGTCAGATGGACTACCTGCTAAACCTTCATGAACCAATTCAATCAAAACCAAATCATTTAAAACAAAGGCACGTTTTACCAGGGAGTGCCCAAAATAGCCAATTTTCTATCCTAATTTTACCTGGTATTTTGTCCTACTGTGACAAATTTTAATATATACAAAGCTTTCATTCTTTTAAATCACTGTTATGGAACAAACCACTCCTTCCACCTTTATTTTTTCTTTTTTTTTTTTAAATGTACAGACTTGTTCCATTTTCAGGAATATCTAGACTTGGTGAGTGAAGCAACCTGATTGGCTTCCATCCAGCTGGTAGCATCTTGAAAGTGATAAAACTCCACGAAGGCGAAACCACGGCTTACACCTAGAGACAGCATTCAGATATAGACGGGATACTTGTGTTAGTCAGTTCCTTTAAAACAGGTGAATCTCTCTCCAACTGCTTCATTACTTCATGACAAAGCAGTTTTACAAATGCGACGTCAACTGCTGGGATCTGCTCGTTATTTTGCCATGGCAAGGAACCAAGCTCCCTTAACTGGCTACATTTCACTCGATTTGAATCCATGTTTAAAGGTAACCATGCAACAGACTACATACTATTAAATGGGTTTATACTAGTATTACTTACCAATACCTGTTAACAAAAACCCCTGTAGACAGACTTCTTTTAACATGTTGACCAGCTATCTAAAAGTCCTCCAAAAAGCCACATTCCTTAGCCATGGCAAAGTTTTTATTTTTTTTTATTGCATGTGCTTGCAGTTTGGGGACAATTCTGGATACTCTTTTGGGCTGGGGAAGAGGAAGATGATGTCAAAAACTGGATTAAGAGCTCTCACCTGTCTTTCTTTTCATCAGCCTCACGTCTGCAGGCTGAGGACCTTCAAAGGACTCAATAAGCTCGCGAATCTGTGTGAGATTTTAATCAGACAGTTAAATTTTCACATCTTGGCAGACAGCTAGGATAGTCACAGAAGCAACCTACCTTACAGTACACAGAAGAGGTACACAGAAGTATAACATTCTCAACATTATCTCAGAGAAAAAGAAAACCTTTACACGGAACCTAAGAGGAAACTGATGAGCACCACAGAACCCACACAGTCCTTTGCTACACTAAACCAACTGTCAACTTCACTTTGGCCACAGAATTATCCAGAATCTGAATCCCTACAATCTGGTGTTCCAAGCTTATTTGTGCATCATTTGGCAAATACCGTTCTTTGTAAAAACCTGGGAGCAAGCACACTGCTAGCATCCCTCTCCCTGCATATCTAAATAGCTCTGGCTCCTAGCAAAGGAAAACAAGAACATTACATTGCGAGGCTCCATGATGTACATATTCTTAAGCCTCACACTACAGTCCTCATGCTCTAACAGTTCCCCTTCTGTTTTTCAGGAGGTAAGTAGCTCTGTGAAGAATCTATCCTCAAAGAAAAAGCTAAAGAGACATCAGTTCTTCAGCCATAACAAAGCTGCTTAAGTTGTGGCACAGGCTACATAAATTACTGTGGAAAGGCATGTAGGAAAAAAACACCGATGAAATTTTTTTCATGTCAGAGCAGAAGACATAAGGAAGTTTTTCAGCAGCTCTTGCAGAATTCAAACTACGTTACATACAACAGGGCTGCTCAGCAGACTGAACATTGATCTAAAGCTGCCCATTTATGTGCTGACTGAACTGGTACCTTCATGAAAAAAGCGGAAAAAGCTGAAAAATATGTACAAAATCAGAAGCGTCAAAGTAACGTTAACTTAACAAAACAACTAGTAGTTCCAAGATGCATCATCCACATTCTAAAGATGAGTCGAGAATTAAACTTTTCCATAAATTATGCTACAGTTATTTGCACAACTGCAGTGCTACAACATCAATACCTCAGCAAAAACTGTTCTGAAGCGTTCTGTGTAATGGCTGCCTGGGTTGTCTCATTTGGATGCAGGAACCTACGCTTTATCAAATGCTTACAAAAATAGTAGATCAGCACACGGTGATTAAAAAGAACACTCTGTATTAGGAGGGTAGTGAATAATCAAAAAAAACCCAAACAAAAACAAATTCCACTGCAGAAATGGTGCAAGAAGGATTCTCCATGTTAGCAATTGACGCATAAAGATCTCGGAGGCGGAGTCTGCCTGAAAACAAACTGGGATAGTGGGGCTTTTAGGGGCTTCCACCTCACGCCTCAAGTTGTGGGCTTGTGTCTTGCTAATCAAAATAATCCAGCAAGGAAGAAAAAAATTTAAAAAATAATGAAAGAAAAGAAAGCTCAAAGCTGATCATCTTCAACATCTTTCTATTTAAAACGTTAGATAACCACGCACCAAGCTCATTTGTACTTCCTCTGTCAGCTCCACAGCAGCCATTTTATGACTTCCACAGCTGTACCCACACAAAGCAGCTTTGTGCAGGGCTGCACTCAGCTGAGGAGCTTGGTGTCCGTATGTACCCCACCAGTCAGAACTTCTGCCCCCAATAAAGGCCCAGAAAAAAATCAAGTAAGTACCTCCTCCTCTGTCTCTCTCCCCCCCCCCCCCCGGGGGGGGGGGGGGGGGGGGGGGGAGGAGGAATCTGCCTCTTCCCTCCAATGCAGAAAACAGCAGGTAGTTTAAAATCCACCCTTAGGGAAAGCATCCAAACATGCATGAAAAAAGACTATTTACAGATTGTTCCCTCTGAAAGAATCTGGTTAACATTCAATTGACCTCTGTTAAGTAACAGCAACAGTTTAAACCCTTTTAGGATTCAAAATGGCAGCGCAACCAACACGCTGGAGAGGGAGCCACCATGATGCAGCTTTCAACAAAATGGCAGCAGCGACTACCACGCAAACCTGCCAACACAAAGCCGCAACTTCCCAAGGTGCAAGAAAAGCAAACCCCCTTCCTGGCTACTTACATCGTTCTCTGTAACCGTGATGGGAAGGCCACGTAACATGATGGTTTTGCTTTCTTTCTCATCGTTAATGTCATTCCGGTAGTCGTGCTCTCCATAGTCGCCATCGGAATGGTATCCATCTTCTGATTTGTCACTGTTCCTGCGCTCCCTCTCCCTCTGAGAAGCCAGCGCCCAGAATTAACCACCGCAATTTCTAGCGCCGTGCCCCCGCAATACCGTAAAAACAAACCGTAAAAAAACCACCAGCTCCCCATATGCTCGTCTTTCTCAGGTTTAGTCCCGACGGCCTCAGGCAGAACACCAAGCTCAAACTTCCCCCCCTCCACCTTCGCCCTAGCAAACCCCCAGGATACCAACCCTGGGACCGGGCGACCCCGTCCCGAGGAGGGCTCATACCGGGGCCCCGGGCTGGGGCAAGGCCACCAACGCCCACCCCGGCCCCTTCCCTCCCCCGCCCCGGGACGGCCAGAGCTGCCCCACGGTGCAGCGTCCAAGGCTCCGGCCCGGCTCGCCCTCCCCACTCACCTCAGGGCTATCATAATCGCGGCTATCGTAGTCTCTGTCATAGTCTCGGCTGTCGTAGTCTCGGCTGTCGCGACTGTCGTAGTCCCGGCAGTCGCGGCTGTCGTAGTCCCGGCAGTCGTAGTCGCGGCTGTCCCGGCTGTCGTAGTCCCGGCAATCACGGCTATCGTAGTCTCGACAGTCCCGGCTGTCACGACTGTCGTAGTCTCTGCAGTCCCGGCTGTCGCGACTGTCGTAGTCCCGGCTGTCGTAGTCCCGGCAGTCTCGGCTATCGCGGCTATCGTAGTCTCGGCTGTCGTAGTCTCTGCTATCGTAGTCGCGGTAGTCATCGTAGCGGTCACCGCGGCGCTCCTCACTGGACCTCTTATAGTCAGAATCCCTGCGCCGGCTCCGGGACTCCCGCTCATCACGGTCCTCCCTCTCCACGATGGAGCCGTAGCGGCCGCTCCGCTCTGTCCTGCTCACGCTGAGGGGCACACCGGGCCGAGCTCAGAACGAGAAGAGCGCGCAGCAACCCCCTCCATCGCCCACCCCGCGGGGCCGCCCGGCCGCCCACCCGCCCCCTCCCCTCTCTCCTCACCCTCCCACCCACGCTCACCGCTTGTCCGAGCCCATGACGCTGTCCACGATCCGCAAGCACACAGCGCAGCGCTAACCGCCACCACAGGGCGCCGAACACACACACGCACGCAACCCCTCACTCCCTCGCCACAAAATGGCGCCGAGGTGACTGGCCGTCTTCTACCCAAGAGGCACCGCGCCCGCCGCCTGGAAGCTTCCAAGCGGTGCGCAGGCGCAGCGGCGGCCGCCAGCCGCGGGGCACGCCGGGAGTTGTAGTGCGGGGCGGGGTGGCCCGACAGCCGCCCGGGGTGGGAGTGAGTCTCCTTGCTGGGTTTCTGCCCCCTTCCCCCTGCCTTCCTGTGGAACACAGGATCACGGGATGGTTTGGGTTGGAAGGGACCGGCAAAGATCGTCCAGGGCAACCCCCCTGCCGTGGGCAGGGACACCTTCTGCTACACCAGGTTGCTCAAAGCCCCATCCAGCCTGGCCTTGAACACTGCCAGGGATGGGGCATCCACAGCCTCTCCGGGCAACCTGTGCCAGCACCTCACCGCCCTCATCACAAGTCATTTCTTCCCTATATCCAATCTAAACCTACACTCTACCTGTTTAAAACCATTACCCCTTGCCCTGTGACTACAGGCCCTGATAAAAACCCTCCATCTCTTACAAGCCGCCTTTATATATTGAAAGGCCCCAGGAAGGTCTCCGGAGCTTTCTCTTCTCCAAGCTGAACAACCTCAACTCCTCCAGCCTGTCAAGATATTAAATAGTACTAGTCCCAGTATGGACACCTGAGGGACACCCCTTTTTACTGGTTTCCACTTGGACGTTGAGCCATTGTCTATAGAAGTGGGAAGCGGGGAACCTCTGGAGAGGGTGGTGGGCGCATGGAAGGACTCTTTTACCTACAGGTCCAGGCATGGAGAAGCAAAGAAGAACATAAAGAAAAGGGAGCACTCGGGAAGCACTTTTCCTTCCCCAGGCTCAACACCCGCCACCACCTCTCCTTCCCCCTCATGGTCTCCACTCGCCATGTTCTCGCCATCCAACACTCAGTCCTTCCCCATCCTTTTGGCAAGGCAGCGGGTGGTGCGCGGGGTGGGAGCCTTGGTCTCCTACTGCCGCTCCTTGCTTCTTACTCATCTCGCCTGGCCTGGTGGGGGCTCCTCCATGGGCTGCGCTCCATTTTGGGGAATACCTGCCTTGGGAAAACTACATCACTTTTTCTGCCCCCAAGGCAGTACATGGGGCTGTCCCCTCGCCTGCGCTGCCTCGGGCTGACAGGCCACCGATGCTCTGGTTCCAGCAGCACGGTCCCCTCCTTGTCCCAAGCAGGAAGGGCAGCTCTGCCTCCTGCCCGTGCCACTCGTCTCCACCAGCTGCACAGCCGCTCCTGCCCGGGGATGTGCGCCTCTTACAGCAAGGCAGCTTGCAGGCAGGAGAAGGCAGCCATTACTGCGAACCCTTCAAGCTACATTCACATGCCAGTGTCTGGTCCTCCTCCCTGCCTGAGCCTCAGCACTGCCTGTCTGGCAGGGACCCAAGAAAAGAGATTTAACATGGAAAATGATGCAGGCTTTAACCCTTTCAAGACTTATTTCTCTGTCCCAGAGCACGGCGAAGCGGGGCTGGCTGGAGGGACAGCCGGTGGCAGGGTCACCCTCATCCGGGGACTGCCTGGCTGGCAGGCAGGCAGGCAGGCAGGCAGGCCTGCCACAGGGTGCGTATGCTACCCGGGGGCGTGACAGCTGTTTCCACTCTCATCCCTGGCCGCTGCCTGCTTTTGCCTAGGGAAAACGTTTCGCCTTGGGACAGACTGCCTGACCTGCCCAAAGGCTCCTGGAGGCTCCTCGGTGGGGAGCAGCCGTGCCTGGTGCTGGGCTCGCAGGCCCCAGGCAGCGGGAGCGGGTAAGACATGGCTGCTCCCTGCTCTTCTGCCCCCTTTGCTGCCCCTCGGCACCCCCTGCTTGGCTGGGACCGGGGGGGCATAGGAGATGAGGGGCTGCCCAAGCCCCCGCTGTGACCAAATCAAAGCACTCCTTCGCGGGGCTTGGGAGAGAATGGGGAGGGGGGGCACTGCAGGTTTTCCTCTCCTGAGGAGCCCAGGCAGGGCTGTCCAGGCTCCCCCCGCCCCTCCAGCGGATCCTTGTCCTCTTCCAGCTCTTCTGGCCAGAGTTTGCTGCACAAGCATCTGCGTCCCCGCCCCGTGCTCCCCCTCGGCTCCATGTCACTGGGCTGTGTCTCCCCTTTGGGCTCACCCAGAGGCTGGAGGGTACTGAGGGGCTCTGCCCCCCACCCAAGCAGAGGGACAAGGCTGAGACATTTCAGGGCAGAGGTCCCATCCCCTCCTCCAGCCCGGCTGTGGGCTGGAGGCATAGAGAAAGTGAGGCACAGCCCAGCCAGACTTTCCTGGAAGGGCAGCTCGGCATCTCTCGCCTCCTGCTCTGCTCTCCGCAAGGATTTTGTTGGGGATTAAGGCGGTGCTGGTCCCTTGAGGATGGCTCAGCCATGGCCTACAAGCACCATGCGTCCCCCCCGAAGCGGCCAGACAGCAGAGGCAAGAAAGCAAAAGGGGGAGAGGAGGATGACTCCTGGAGCTCCACCTTGGCAGCCCTGAAAACTGCCCCCAAGGAGAAGCCCCCTGCCACCATCGATGGGCTGTGCCCCCTGAGCAAGGCGCTGGGTGGCCAGGTGAGACTGAGGCTGGGGTACCCGGTGAGGCTGGGATGGGGGAATGTGGGCAGGAGGGATGGGGGCAGTCCCTGCCCTGCTGACAGAGTCAGGTCCAGTTTAGCTTGCAGACCCCACTGCGTCCCCACTGGGACAGCTCTGCACGCCCCCCCATCCCCAAACACTGCCCAGGCACCAGCCCGGGCTGTGCTGCTTGCCGTAGGTCTACGAGGACTGCAACTGCACCCTGAACCAGACCAACATCAGTGCCAACAACAACAAGTTCTACCTCATCCAGCTCCTTGTCCTTGATGGTGCCTACAGTGTCTGGAGTCGCTGGGGTCATGTGGTGAGTCTACCCCAGCACCACTTATCCCGTCCTGTCCCCCCCAGCTGTCCCCACCCTGCCTTGGGACCTCCAAGGGTCAGGGATGAACATGGTGGTCCCCATCCCTTGTTTCTAGTCCCAAAGCAAGCAACCAAGTGGCCCTGCTATAGCCCCTTGTTGTGGGGGGGGCTTCAAGGACTTGCTCCCACACAATGGGGTCAGCCTGGCCAGGGGACATGGCATCTGTCGCTGTGGTGACGGTGAACATGACATCCCAGCAAGGAGTCCTGGGGTGTCTCCCCGAGCTGGAAGGACCCCCAGACCCAGTGCTAGTGGCTCGGCATGTTCCTGCTCGCTGCCCTGCAGCCCTGTCATTACAGCCCCCCTGCTCCCAGGCTGCTCCCCCTAGCATGGGGCTGGTGGAGCAGGGATGCAGTGGAGGGTCCTGACCACTGCTGTCTACTGCCAGGGGGAGGCGGGCCAGTCCAAGCTCATGCCCTCCACCTCCCTGGAGGCTGCCAAGAAGGACGTCGAGAAGAAGTTTCGGGAGAAGACCAAGAACAGCTGGGCGGCAAGGGAGAACTTTGTTGCCCAGCCGGGGAAGTACACGCTCATTGAGGTGCAGTCAGGTGCCGGGCAGGAGGTGGAGGTTGCCCTCAGGGTGAGTGTGCCGGGCAGCCAGGGTGTCTCCGCGGTGGGGTGGTCCTCACATCCCATCCCTGGCCCACTGGGCACCAGGACATCCAAGCGGGTCAGCAGGATGGGGTGGGTTTTGGGAGGGGTCTGAATACGAATCTAAATAGCCCACAGGCAGAGAGTTGGAGCTAATGGGTTGAGATGGAGTGGGCGGGCATCCCAGGCGAGAACCACGGGCATCTGGGTGGCATCGGTCATGGAAAGTGGAGGCACCGCCTGCCCATTGCTCTGCTGCCCGGGATCCAGGCTCTCCCCGCGGAGGTGGGCAGCCCCAGTGCTGTGCCCCCACAGTCTCCCGTGGGCTCACAGGTGACGTGGTGATGTTGGGGGCCTGCAGGTGGATGGTGTGGATGAGGACAAGGTCTGCAAGCAGCGGGTGCTGTCCTGCACCTTGGACAAAGCCACGCAGGACCTGGTGTCCCTCATCTTCAGCAGCGACATGTTCCGGGATGCCATGCAGACCATGAATATCGGTAGGAAGTGATGGGTGGCATGGGGTGGGTCTGGGGGCTGCAGCCAGGGGGTGCAGGTGGGGTGAATGGGGCAGAGGTGCCGGTGGATTTTAGAGCATCCTCACTGAACAGCCTGGCACCTGGTGGGACTGTGGACCCTGCCATGCCGGGTGCCCATGTGTGCCCCGTGGTGATGCTGAAGGTTCTTGGAAGTAGCTGTGGGGCAAGTGGGGCGGATGGGTTCACCCGTGCCTTCCCCTGTCCCCCCGGCCAGACGTGAAGAAGATGCCGCTGGGGAAGCTGAGCAAGCAGCAGATCGCAAGGAGCTTTGAGGCACCGGAGGATCTGGAGGCAGCACTGCGGGAGCAGCCCCCCAGGGCTGCCCGCCTGGAGGACCTCTCCTCCCGCTTCTACACCATTGTCCCCCATAACTTTGGTCGGGCACGTCCACCCCCCATCAACTCCCCCGACCTGCTGCGGGCCAAGAAGGACACGTTGTTGGTGAGATGCCAGGGCACCTGGCGGGTGGCATCCCTCCCCAGGTCGGGCTTCTGCCTGTGGGACAGGGAGGTTGCTGGCAGGAGGCTGGGCTTGCCCTGGTCCCCCCGGCATGGTGCCCAGCACCGACAGTGAGGATGTCCCTGGTCTGTGCCGGCCAGGTGCTGGCTGACATCGAGGTGGCACAGAGCCTGCAGGCGCAGAAGGTAAAGGAGGAGGAGGAGGAGGAAGTCACCCATCCACTGGATCAGGATTACGCACTGCTCTGCTGCCAGCTCTCCCTGCTGGACCCAGCTTCCCGGGAATACCAGGTGCCACTTGTGCCACAATACCCCATGACGGGGAGCAACTGTGCCAGGCCTGTGGGCAACCCAAAGGTGCCCACTGTCCCAGGGGGACTGTGGGCATTGGTGAGATGGCTGCCTGTGGTGACACCACTTTCCTGCCTCCCTCCCTGGCAGCTGATCCAAAACTACATGACACAGACCGGGCACAAACTCCGCATCCTCAACATCTGGCAGGTGGCCCAAGATGGCGAGGTGAGAAGAAGGTTATGATTATCCCCGTCCTGCAGTGGGGAAGCCCCGGTTGCATCCCGGGGCTGCATTAGGGCTCACCACCCAGGAGGGGCTTCAGCCCAGCTGGCCAGGGGCAAACAGGCACCCACTCCCCTGCCCCTCCAGCCTGGCACTGCGGTTAGGCTGGGGGGCAGAGTGGCAGTCCCCCACCCCCAGGCACCCACATCTTCCTCTGTGGACAGCTCTTCACTCTGCATCTCTCCAGGATGAGCGCTTCAAAGCCCACGACCTCCTAGAGCACCGGCCCCTGCTTTGGCACGGCACCAATGTGGCGGTGATTGCGGCCATCCTGAAGAGCGGGCTGAGCATCATGCCCCACTCAGGCGGGCACGTGGGCAAGGGCATCTACTTCGCTTCTGAGAACAGCAAGTCAGCCTGCTAAGGTGAGGGTCATGCGACAGGCAGGGCTGCTTGGGATGCCCGCAGGGTCTGTGCGAGCCCAGCTGCCTTCGCATACCGCCTGCCTGGCAGCTGCGGGCATGCCAAGACACTTCCTTGCCATGGCACCTGGTCCCTGTGTGCCGGGGTGGCTTGGGCACAAGCAGATGGGAATGCCGGCGCTGGTGCCATCATCCCCATCCCCTTCTCCCGTGGCAGTGGGCTGCACGTCCAAGAAAGTTGGCATCATGTTCCTGGCAGAGGTGGCCCTGGGTAAGCCCTACCGCATCACCTGTGATGACCCCACGCTGTGTCAGCCTCCCGCCGGCTACGACCGTGTCCTGGCCTGTGGCCGGACAGAGCCGGGTGAGCCTGGGGCAGGAGGGGTCGAGGGGGCTGGGGGGCTGGGGTGGGCATGGGGCGGCAGGAAGAGAGGCCAGATCTTGTGTTTGACGTGGTGGTGGGGCGTGTCTTCTCACCCAGACCCTGCGCAGGATGAGGAGGTGGTGCTGGATGGCAAGAAGGTGCTGGTGTGCCAGGGCAAGCCCATCCCCATGCCAGCCTACAAGGGCTCCTCCTTCAGCCAGAGCGAGTACCTCATCTACCAGGAAAGCCAGTGCCGGATCCGCTAACTTGTCCAGCTCCACTTCTGAGGGTGCCTGGGCACCCCATGGCCCTGTCCCAGCACCAGGTGGTGATGCCCACCAGCCCGGAGCACAGTGGTCTGGTCTCTTCAGCCACCCCACCTGCGGCTTTGCAAGGGACAGGCTGGCGCCAGGACAGAGCTTGCTTTGCCCATGAATAAAAACCTCGTCCCCTGTACCGAGCGGTGCCGTTGCTTTCCTGCCCGGCACGGCGGGTGTGGAGTAGGGAAGGGCGGTGGTGGGTCCCTGCAGGGACGGTAGCGGGTGGCTCTGGAGGGGCTGCAGCCTGTTGTGGCCATCTGGTGCTGGCAGCCTTCAGGTGAAAGCTGGTGGCTTTGTGAGCCAGGTGCCCTTGTCACCTTAGCAAGGCACGTGGCTCGTGCCCATCGCTGTGGCATCAGAGCTACAGAGGAGGAGCAACATGTGCTGCCCCGCCTGGGCGTGGAGGAGCTCATCCATTTGCCCAGAGGGTGAGTGCCTGCCCTCCCTCTGGTGCCACGCTTGGTGCCATGCCTGCTGCTCTGCCCCAGCCTGGCCCCCACGCCAAGACCCTCTCCACGTTCACGTGTGCCCCCCAAGCACATGTCTGGGTCCCCGGGGTGCCAGGGAAGGGCAACTCCTGGTTGCTTTACCCCGATGCCCCATGGATACTCCAGAGCATCTCACACCAGCGGGGAGGAGATGCCACGGACCTGCCTGTAGGTCTGTCCCCCAAGCCCCGGGGACCTCGGGGCTGAGCCGTCCTTGTGGAAGGACCAGGCCTGGTGCAGTGGGTGGCCCTGCTGGGGGGGCACAGGGCTTGGGGACCCTGGTCCCCCCTTCCTGAGCCCCCGCCGGCTGCTAGGACCCAGCAGCTGTCCCCGTGGGACGGCCACGAGTGCAGGCAGTGCAGGCAGCGCCCGGGAGTGACAGCTGGTGCCATCCGCAGCTGGCAGGCTGCAGGCAAACAGGATGACGAGCGAGTGACGGGGCGTGGGGAAGGGGGAGCGTGGCCTTGCACAGGGGCCGGCAGCCCCTGTTCTGCTGCGAGAGTGACACCGGTGAGAAGGACCCCCGGCGAGGAGGGGAGCATCACCCACCTCCCCAGGAGCAAAGGTGCGCTGGGTCCCCCCCACCCACCCCGGGGTCCCCCACGGCCAGAGCAAGGAGCAGGGATGGGGCAAGCGGGTTCGTGCTGTCCCTTCTTGGGGCGTGCTGGTGCGGTTGGGGCAGGGGGACGGGGTGTCAGCCTGGCATGGGCGCCAGCCGGTCCCAGCAGTGCCATGCCTGGCCAGGTTGGGGACAGCCCGGATGCCAGCTCTGTGGCAGGCAGGGTGCTGTGACCTTGCTGGGTACCTCTCCCTGCTCCAGCATCTCGGAGGGGTTCAGGTCATCTCTGGGTTTCTCTGTGGCTCTTCTTCATTTTGGTTCTTCTCTCCCACGCCCTGCTCCCCTCTCCAACAGGCAAGGAGAAGACAGCAGCCATGGTTGTGGTGGGGTTTGCCTCTAAGCGATGCAGGAGAAGAGCCCTTGCTGCCCAGGCACCGGAGCTGCTGGCTTAGCCCTCGGGGGGGGATGGCGAGTCGAACGGGGCTGAACACCACAGAGAGCCTAGAGCTGCTCTCCGTCCCCGAGCAGTCCATCGCCCGGGAGGTGGTGGGCCTCCTCTGCATGGTCCTGCTCACCCTCACCGCCCTGGTGGCCAACACTGTGGTGATGGTTGTCATTCTCAAAACCCCCCTTCTCAGGAAGTTCATCTTCGTCTGCCACCTCTGCGTGGTCGACCTCCTCTCTGCCATTTTCCTCATGCCCCTGGGGATCATCTCCAGCGCCTCCTGCTTCAGCAGGGTGATCTACAGCATTGCCGAGTGCCAGGCCTTGATATTCCTGAATGTCTGCTTCATCAGTGCCTCCATCCTCACCATCTCCATCATCAGCGTGGAGCGGTACTACTACATCGTCCATCCCATGAGGTATGAGGTCAAGATGACCATCAGGCTGGCGGTGGCTGGAGTGATCTTCATTTGGGTCAAGTCTGTTCTCATCACTGTCTTGGCACTGGTGGGTTGGCCTCAAGGCAACGGGGCCACCAGCGCCAGCCGCTGCACAGTCTACTGGAGCCCTGGGGCCCACAAGAAGGTTTTTGTGATCATCTTCAGCGTCGTCTGCTTTGTTCTGCCCACCATCATCATCTTTGCTGTCTACTGCAGTGTCTACCGCGTGGCCCGGATGGCATCCCTGCAGCACGTGCCCGTGCCAGCACAGGCAGTTGCGCCAAGACACCGATCTGACTCCATTGCCAGTCAAGTGACCATCATCACCACCAGGAACCTGCCGCTGCCCAGGCTGACGCCAGAGCGCTTTTTGGGAAGCAACAAGGCCATCCTCACCTTGGTGCTCATTGTGGGACAGTTCTTGTGCTGCTGGCTGCCCTTCTTCGCTTTCCACTTGCACTCCTCTGTTGCCGCTGGCACAGTGGGTGGTGGGCACGGGGAGATGGTGGTCACCTGGATTGCCTACTCCTCCTTCGCCATCAATACCTTCTTCTATGGCCTACTGAACCGCCAGATTCGGGAGGAGCTGGCCCGGCTCCGGCGCAGCTGTCTCAACCGGCCACTGGGCCAGGAGCTCTGTCTTTCCATCTCGGAGGCTTCTGTCCAGGAAAACTTCTTGCAGTTCCTCCAGAGAGCGACTTGCACACTGGAGACCCATGCCAGCTGCATCAGCCCCAGCCCCAGGAACAGGCTAGACCAGACCAAGACGGGCTTCCCCATCCCAGGTCAAGTTCCTGAAGAGAGCAGCTGAGAGGCAGGAGCCCCTGTCCCACCGCACTGGGCAGGAGGGTGGACAGGGGACCAGCCTGGGACCCATCGGACCTGCTTGGACCCGGCCTCTTGGATTTGGAGGTGTCCTTGTTCAGGTTTTGCCTTTTCTCTGAGCTGATGGTGGAAGATGGTTTCTCTGCCCAGGAGAAGGCAGCAGATCTGGGGAAGCCTCATCTCCCTTCTGCAGGCTTAGATTGTCTCTGGCTCCACCAGCAGAGCCCAGTTGCATGGACGGGCTCTCCTCGGGACACAGGCTGCCAAGGGGCTCCTACGCGGGGGCAGAGGTGGGGGCACCTCCATCTCTGTCGCCCCGCTGGGACCACTCATGGCCAGTGGGGAAGTGCAGATGTCCCTTGCATCCTACTCAGGAGCAATGGCCCAGCTAACACCACTAACACCAGTAACACCAGGGCCCCGGGCACCCCGCTGAGCCTGGACGGCCAACATTGAGCCCTCCGTCCTTGGCTATTTAACCCAAAACTAGCATCTGGGCGGAGGAGCTCCTGTCACCCGCAATACTTACCAGGGGAACGGCAGCTGCGGGGCTGGCTCTGGCCGTGTCCGTGTTTTTCCCACTGGCGTGGCAGCATGCGATGCCCATGGCCATGCCCGGCCGTGCCCTCTGTCCCCCCCCAGCTGGCAGGGGCTGTCCCTCCGGGGGGGGATGCTGACCAGCCGGGGGTCCGTGCTGGCCTGTTTATTGACACAGCTGCCCAGCTGAAGCCCAGCCAGTGGTGCCACGTGCCAGCCGAACCGGGCTGCCGGCCAGGGGTGCGCTGGGGTGGACGCGGTGGCACAGGGTGGCGGGGGGTGGCTGTGCGGGGCGCCCCTGGGCAGCGGCAGCTGGAGGGGACTGGGACCTGCTGTCCCCCTTTGGTCTCACTGCTTCTGCAGGGCTTGGGGACCCTCCCATGGGGTCCTCAGTGCAAGGAAGGGGACTGGACCCTGTTGGGGGATGCTGGAGGGGTACATCACCCCCAGCCCACCCACAAAGGTCCCAGGGATGGTGCTGGCACAGTGGGTTGGAGACGCCCCTGCCCCAGTAATAACTGGGGGGCTGGGGAAGAACTGCCCCACGGCCTCTCAAACTGCCCCATGGCAGGGAGGGGGCTCCGGGAAGACCCCCAGAGAGACTGGGGCTGAGGGCCAGCACTCCCCTGGCCACAGGGACGCCCCTCCGGCTGCTACCCCATGTGCCCAGGAGCTGGGGCTGCCCCTGGTGTTCGTGAGTTTCTCCACCCAGGGTGGGGGATATTATTATTTTTTTCTTGTAAATTTTGTCTTTTTATTAAACCATTGATAAGTTACAAAGGAGGAAAAAATATAGACTTATATATACAGCATTTCCAAGCCAGCGGGGACCGGCTCTTGGATGGGGTTGCTGGGGAGGCGATTGCCCCGGGGTGGCCTGGGGAGGGCCCCCCACCAGAGCCAGAGGAAGGGGGACCCCCAGAGAGGCCAGGCAGCCCCTCATCCAGTGGGACCCAGCTTTTGGGTGCCAGCCGGAGAGGGGGCAGGAGCGGGATGGCAGGGTGAGGGGCAGGAGGCAGGGGTCCCACCCCTGCACAGGGCACTGGGAGAAGGGACCCTGGGCTGGTAGGGACAGCCCGCCCCCCCAATACCAGGGCACGTGGTCCCTGCGCAGGAAAATTGGGGAGGGGGACACAGCGCTGCCGGGACAGGCAGCAGGCAGCAGAGCAGCCCTTTCCTCCAGCAGGCATCACCGCCGGGAAGACTCTTCCCCTCCCTGGGGTGGGGGGCAAGGCGGGGGGGTCCACCTCAGGCATGGGGTGCCTGGCAGGGCAAGTTGGGGAGGTGACCCTGGCGCCAGGTGGCACACCAGACACCCTTGCCCACCTGCCGGCGGGGCTCAGTAGGGTGAGAACTTCTGCCGGTCGGCTTTCTTGGTGCCGTTGGCCGCCGAGATCTTGGTCGTGTAGGTGGTGGTGCCGCCGTTGGGACCCGCCACGGAGGATGGGGACAGCGCCAGGAAGGATACCGGCTTCAGGCCGATGAAGTTGGAGAGGGAGATGGTGTAGGGGGTGCCCAGCAGGGCCGGAGGGGCCGGGGCGACGGCGGGCAACGCCGTGCCAGAGCCTGGGGTGAGAGGCTGGGAGAAGCCCACGCCGAGGTCCACGGAGCCAGGGCCCGGCGGCACCTGGGAGGTAGATTTGGCTGTCTCTAAGCTGGGGAAGTGAGTGAGAAGGATGGGGTGGTGAGGACCACAGTGACAGAGGAGGTCCCCCACCCAAACCTGCCCATCTTAGGGTGCAGAGAGCATGCGCTCCATCCCTTCTGGCACAGGTCTCCATGGCACATCCTGGGCATCTCACTGGGGAGGGCTAAAAAGCTGGGGCTCAAACCCAGTGGGGTCTCGGGTCCTGCACCCACCATCTCAGAACCTCAAAGCACCACTCAGCTCATACTTCCTGAGGATGCTGGGGTGGGGGTGTCCCCCAAAAGCTGCACTGGGGTGCTAGGGAGGTGCCATCCCTCCCTAGCAGCCAGCGTGTGTCCCCTCGAGGCTAGCACCTACCAGGCTGTGATGAGGTACTGAGCCAGGGTGATGCTGACGGGGGACCCCGTGATGGTCACGTGCCGCTCGCTAGAGCCCTCGGTCTGGTTCCCGATCTTGATGTGGGCGCCTGACATCTGCCGGATCTCGCTGATCTTGCTGCCATGGCGGCCAATGATGCAGCCGATGAGCTGGAGGGGCAGGGACCAGGGTGAGCTGGGAGCAGCCGGAGGAGCCATGCCAAGCGGGAAGCTCCCAGGGGCTCACTCAGCCACCCTTTACGTCTGGGAGGACTGGGGAAACTGAGGCAGGCACCAGGAGGGCAGGGTGCTGCTTTCTTTGGGCAGACCCCGCTTTTTGGTCTCACTCAAGCCCTCCCCGGCTGGCATTGCTGGGCTGCCACATCCCAAGGCTCTTCCATGGCGTTGGCCAAGCCCTTTCCCCCTCCTGTGCCTCAGTTTCCCTTTTCCTCCAGCTGCTTTTGCCTCAGCAGGCCCTCCTGCTCCTGAGCTCTGGTGGCTGAGGCAGAGCCTCCCCTGTGGGGAGCAGTGGGTGCTAGCCCCTGCAAAGCGGCTGCGGGGTGGGACACATGGGTGGGGGCTAGCTGTGGTCTCCCTCACCAACCCTGGGACCCACACGTACGTCGTTGGGCACCAGGAACTCCTGGGAGCTGCTCTGGGAACCGGTGTCCAGGCCTGGAGGGAGAGAGAAGGGATGTTAGTGGCGGGGGGGGCGTTCTCCAGCAGCTCCATGCCCCCACCCCAGCCCCGTGCTGGGACAGCCAGTGGCCCTGGGGACATCCCTGGGGAGAGTCAGGGAGGATGGGACATAGGCACCGGTTGTAATCTGGTGTCAGTGCTCCCCCGCTGCAGGGTTGGGGGGCTCTTGTCGGTGCAAGGACCCCAGGAAACCAAGGACAGGGTTGTGCTGGGGGGCAGGCAGCCATGCCAGAGGGCCTGGGATTGGAGAGGGTGCAGGGGACGGGGACCCCCTCATCAGGGCCAGATGGCTGGGTGGGTCAGGAGGGGCACCCCACATCCCCAGCCCTAGGCGAGGGGCAGGGGAAACACTCACCTGGCACCATGGAGGGTGCGTGGCCCAGGGAGGCGAAGGGGAGCGTGTGCCCTGACAGCTGCTGCAGCTTCGTCACCTGCCCGGGCAGCGGGAAGAGGAGGAAGGAGGCATTAGGGGTGACAGCAGAGGGTTCCCTGTCCCCTCCCAGAGCCCGACGCTGGCACTCAGCACCTCCCAGGACAGGCATCCCCAGCAGCGCCTGTCCTGGTGGGCACAGGCCCGGTGCCCACGGGAGCAGGGGTGGGCTGCCTCGGGGACAGACTCACCTCCGCGGGAGAGACCCCGCTGTACTGGCCCTGCATGGAGAAGCCCTGGTGGGGGGAAGGAAAGGGCATCAGTGGGGGGCCTGGTGGGGACCGCTGGCTCAGGCCACCCCCTGGGGCAGGGAGGCCACCCCGAGCCCACTGGAGTCGCCCCTCGCCAGCAGAGGCTGGGCCCCCTGGCCACCCCATGCCCCTGAGGGGGCTGTGGCCCCTTACCTGGTTGGCAGAGAGCAGAATGGTGCCCAGGGAGAGGCCAGGGTGGTAGGGGATGGTGGCCCCCTTCGGAGGCGACTGGAGAGGGAGGGAAGGAGGCGGGAGGGGATGAGAGATGAGGTCGAATGCCCCTGCAGCCCCCTGGACCCCCTCCGCCCCCCCGTGCCCCCAACAAGCTGGGCATGGCCCCCAGCACCGCCGAGGCAGGGTGCTCTTATGGGCTTCAGCACAGGGGGACCCCAGTGCCTGGATCCAGGTGGGTACAGGGAGCCCTGGGGAGGAGGGGGGGCAGGCAGTTCGTGCCCCCCGGGCTGGGCGCGGGGCTCGGCGGGTACCTCCAGGATGACAGCGCAGATCTGCCTCACGCACTGGATGATGGTGTCCGGCACCCCCGAGACAGTGACAGCCCGTTCGGTGGAGTTGGGCAGCAGGTCGCCAGCCACCTGCACCTGCGCTCCCGTGCTCTGAGGGGGGGCAAAGGGAGATGCTGGGGACCCTCAGCCACTCCCCCGCCCGGGGCTCGGCACTTCACACCTCGTCTGTCCTCTCCTGGACCCCCCGGGACCTTTGCAGGACCCGCAAGGTGATGCTCCACGGCTGCATGACCTCCCACAGCCCCTGGGGGACCGCGGCAGCCCCGGCACCGTGGGCTCTGTACCCTCCAGGGGGAAGGGGAGCCCGCACCCAGGGCACCCTCAGCCTCACCTCCCGGATCTCCCGGATCTTAGCTCCTGCCTTGCCGATAAGCGAGCCGCACTGGCTGGCTGGGATGACGAGGCGCAGCGTCACCGGTGCTCTGCCTACTGTTGCCCCATCGCTCCCCGTTCCCAGGTCCTGCGAGGGAGGGGGGATGCAGCGTTGGACCCCCAGGAGTCTGCAGGTGTGGGGGTACACGGCAGGGGGTGTGGGGGGGCTGCCTACCTCCTCCAGCTTGAAGGCGATCATGGAGACGGCGCGGAAGACGGCGTCAGTGGAGCCGGTGATGGTGGTGATGCGCTCGGGGCAGGACCCCTCCGAGATGGTGATGCGTGCGCTGCTCTGGGGACGGTGCCACACCCCATCAGGGACATCGCGGGCCCTGAGCTCGATGTCCCACCCCCAGGGAAGGGCTGACTAGGGGTGGCCTTGATGCCTGTGGACCTGGGCTTTCCCACTCCCACCTGCCCCAGGCAGGCCTCCCTGGGGTGCAGCCATGTCTCCCCTGGGTCCACCTGGAAATGGGGGTGGCCAGGGCTCGGCACGTGGGAGCCACCAGCTACAGGCAGGACAGGCAGCAGGACCTGACAGCCCCCCAGCACACCCTTACCTGCTCTCGTATCCTCTTAACAGTCTCTCCTTTCTGCGGGGAGAGGAACAGGGCGGGTGGTCAGGTCTAGGGGAGCCCTGGGCTGGCGGTGCCCTGGACCCCAAATCTTACCTTGCCGATGATGCTGCCAATCTCCTGCAAAGGCAGAGACGAGGGTGGCCCTGTCAGCAGGCAGCTCCCTGCCTGCCACATCAGTTCCCTGCCTCCTCTGCCCACAGCCTGGCCAACAGGCAACAGGCAGGCACTGCCCCGTGGCCACTGGCATGCTGGGTGGCTTGCTGGTGAGACTGGGGCATGGGAACGGGTCCCTCCCTGGCTTAGGACGGGGGAAGAAATCTTTCTGGGAATGCTGTTCCTGGGGGGGATTGGGAGCAAAGGAGGAAAACAGGGTGTGGTGAGGAGCTGATGCTCCAGCATGGCCCCCCACCCCGGGCATTGCTGACCCCCCCATGCACCACCAAGCCCCCCCTGCCATTACCTTGCCATGCATGAGCATGCGGAGGGTCAGGGTGATGCTGAGCTCTGTCTCCTCGGGGCTGCCGCCCACGCCGCTGGCTCCGTCCGGCGATGCCATAGCGGGAGGGCGAGCTGAGCCTGTGGGACACGGCGGTCTCCAGAAACAGGGGAGGCCCCAACTAACACCCCCCCCCCCCCAATCTGCACCCTGAAAAGCACCAATGGCTGGGAACCGAGGAAACCAAGGCAGGGGCCGCACTGTCCCCTGCTCCGGCGGGGGTGGCTTGCACAGCCCCGTGGTAGCCCCCCCCCGGCATCCTGCACACCTTCCGGGAGCTCCCCAAAAGCGACCTGCTGCCATGTGTCTGCCTGAGCCTGCAGGCAGCTGCTGCCTCCAACCTGGCTGGCACACAGCCCTGGGCTGGTGCTGGCACCGCACCTTCACGAAGCCAGGAGCTGGATGGATACTGGGACGGAAAAGTGTGGGAAGGGATGGGGTTCGGTTTGCAGACGCTTGCTGGGGGGTGGTGGCATGCAGGGTGGAGGGAGCAGAGGTGGCCTGGGTGGTCTTACAGGCTGTGCGAGCCTTCCCCCTGTCCATGCACAAAGCCCCAGGGGAAACTGAGGCAGAGAACCACGGTGTGATGCCCAGCGCATGATGCTGCTGCACCCCACGTCCCTCTCCGATCACCCCAGGGCCCCCCCCGGACCCTCTGCCTGGGGGACGGGGGTGGC
Source organism: Sagittarius serpentarius (assembly GCA_034782735.1). Lineage (NCBI taxonomy): Eukaryota > Metazoa > Chordata > Aves > Accipitriformes > Sagittariidae > Sagittarius > Sagittarius serpentarius. The sequence continues at coordinate 7,719,552 of JAVKLA010000036.1, read as the reverse complement.
CGGGGCCCTGCAGCGCCAGCGTGGGGCTGGGAGGAGGACAATCGCCATGTGTCCGGGCACGGGTGGGTGGCTGCAGCACCGCTGGCTCCCGGCAAGCCGGGCGATGCCAAGCGGCTTTGAAACAAAGCACCCGTGTTGGGGCTGGGGCCCGTGTCTGCGGGCAAGGGCGGCGGGGGGGGGGAGGGGGGGCGGTTATTTTAGGTGCTGGCAGGACTCGCCACCGCTACGGCACATCTCCTGCATCAGGGTAGTGGGGGCGGGGAGGGGCAGGTTGGTCGCCTCTGCATCCCCTAAGTGCTATGGCTTGCACCCCCACGGTGGTTTAGACGCCCCATCTTCACCCTCTTGTTACCGCGGGCTGGAGAAAGGGGGAAAGACTGGGGAAGGAGAATATGCCTGTTCCTGATGGAGGGGAGCCTGGAATAGGGGCGGTGGGGTGGTGTACCCCCCTGTAACCCCCCTCCCCGCAGCGTCCGGAGCCGTGCGTGGTGCCGGCAGGTGCAGGCAGCCTGCCCGGGTCCCCTGTCCCCCCGGGGACGGACGGCAGCAGGGACCCACCGGGGACAAAAGATCCCACCGGGGAGAGAAGGACGAGGCTGGCGGTGGGCGGGGGGAGGCGGCAGGGCCACGGGTGTCCCCCCTGCTGCCACAGGCAATGTGGGGGGGTCGGCGGGCAGGGGGGGTGCTCTCCCCCAGGTGAGCCAGGCTGTCAGGGACGCCAAAGGCCGCGGTGATGGGCACAGGCCACCTGCCCCGGCTGGCGCCGGGACAGCCAGGAAGCCGGGCACCGCCCGTCCTTCGGGGCACCTTCGGGTGGCCAAGGGAGGTGACGGGGCGGGGGGGACACGACACGACACGACACACACGCACAGGAGGAAGCCCCCACCCCGCCCCAGGGGGAACCTGTCTCCGCTCGCCCTCCCGGCCGCCCCAAGCCCCCCCCCGGCCCCCGCGGGAGCGGGGCCTGGCGGGTACCTTTCCGTGCGCCTCGTCCCTCCGCCGCCGGCCACCCCGCTCAGTGCCACATTGTCCCCGGCGGCGCCCAGTGACACCCGGGGCAGGAACAATGAGCCGCTTGACAGGCCAGGGCCAGGCTGGCAGCCCCGGCCCCCACCCCGGTCCACGCCGGGGCCCCCCTCGCTCTTCCCCTCTCCCACATCCCTCCCTCCGGGATCCTATTACAGCGGATAAGAGACACTAAAAGGAACAATGCACCCTGGGTAAGGCCATCTGCCACCGCTGGGGACATTCCTGGCCCCCCCCCGCCCCCCCCCTCCCTTTGGCTCACACATCGCCCCTCTTTGTAATTGGGGTTTTTTTTTTTTGTTTTTTTTTTTTTTTTCCTGGAAGCCGATCAGCTGGCAGGGCTTGAGGGCTCAAGGACACCGGAGCGGGCAGGGACGGGGCGGCTGGCACCCCAGGGCCCGCTGGCACCCAGGGGTGCTGCGAGGGGGGAGTGCCTGGAGGGCTGGGGGGGGCCAGGAGGCACCCCTGTTTGGGGGGGCCAGGGCTGCAACAGGGGACCTGAAACAGGTGGGGGGCAAAAGGGTGCTCCAGACAGGGGTCCCGCCTTACTGCCTGCACCCTGCACCCCTGGCACTGCCCCATGGCCCCCACACGGGCATCCTGCGCCCACAGACAAGTGACACCCCCCCCTCCATTACCTCCCCCACTAAATCCTCCTGGGCCCTGGCGTAAGCAGCTAAAGCCCAGGCAGGCTTGGGGAAGGGGGGGGGCACTGGGGGGGCACCCTGCTGCCGGCTCCATCTGTGCCCCTGAGTGCCTGGTGCAGCAGCACCAAAGAGGGGGGAAGGCAGGTGGTGGGCAGGGGGCTTGTCCCCCTGTCTGTCCAGCCAGACGTCCGTCAGGCTTCCCTGCCCGCCCCCCCATCTGTTCACAGCAGCCACTCTTTCGGTAAATCCCCCCCTGTGTCCCCGGGGCGCTGGGCTCCTGCCGCTGTGGGCAGGAGCCTGACAGGGCTGTCAGTTCCCTTTTAAGCCTCTGTGGATTACCCTGGGCTTGGGTGCAAGCCAGGAGGGGTGGGAGGAGGAAGACGAGGATGAAGAGGAGGCCGGCAGGCTGTGGGGACATGTGTGCCACCACCCTGGGGGACGTACCTGTTCCTAAACACAGCCCCAGGGCTCCCCGGGCACCCTCCGAGGTTCCCGGGGCTCCTGCCAGAAGTGATGGGTGGGCTCCAGTGGCCTCGCAGCTGGCACTCACCCACGCACAGGGCAACGCTCCCCAGATGTCCCATCCCTCCATCCCTCGGTGGCTGTACCTCCCCTGCTGTCTCTCCCCAACCGTGTGCGGGATGGCAGCCACGGAGGAGGTGGGGATCAGGGAAGGAGGCGGGAAGGGTGGAAAGAATCAGGAGGAAGGTGGCAGGAAAACGGTGGCAGAGCTTGGGGTTTTATTTGGTCCCAAGGGAGGCGGCGGTGCTGGCATGGGCTCGGCACGGCGCAGCAAGGCTGGGTGGGGATGCCAGGCGAGCAGCTGGGTTGGCGCAAGGGTGCGTGTACAGGCGGAGGGGTGGGTGGGCTGCCCTGTGGGCCCCTCCACACGGCCCGTGCTGCTCACTCCAGCTGCTGCAGGAAGGCCAGGAGCCCACGGTGCCACTCGTTGGGCTTGTCCAGGTAGCAGGCATGTCCGGCGCCCTGCAGCACCAGCACCCGGTGCTCAGGGAGGTGCTGCAGGTTATTCAGGCTGGCCTGCCCCAGCTCCACATCCTGGTCCCCATACACGATCAGCGTGGGGGTCTGCAGAGGGGGAACGCACCCTGAGCCCACCAACAGCACCCAGGCACCTGCTCCTCCTGGTTGGGGACACCCTGGGACCAGGATATGAAGGGGAGACACTTGTCCTTCTCCCCCACCCACCACGACAAGGGGAAAATGAGGCTCAGACTCATGGGCCTCCTTATGTCCCCGCTTTCCCTCCAGCCACCCCACAGTCACGTTCCTTCACTGTCATGTTCCCATTTTCCAGTGGCAATGGGATTTCTGGCCTGTTTGGTCTTTCCCTTACCCAACCTTAGTGCTAGGGTCCCCTCCTCATCGTCCCCTCCCAGTTCCCCGACCTCCCTCAATCTCCCTCCAGGCCATACTTTGATCTGGGCATACTGCTCCGCTGTGAATTTCTCAGTGCAGATGGGCGCCACGGGCACATACGCCTTGAGCAGGTGGTTGTGCTGGAAGAGGAAGGGCAGGGAGTACATGCCGCTGAGCGATGGGCTGATCACCACGGCCGGACCCAGGCACAGAGCCTCTGAAAGTGCTTTCAGGAAAGCCCCCGGCACCGGCTGGCCCACGGGCGCTGGGGCCACAGCATCCTTCGAGCGCCCCAGCCCTGAGCCATGGAGACAGAAATTGCCCTGTCACACTCTCTGCCACCTCACAACCGGGAAAAGCCGACACAGCAGGATGCCTGGGTTGCCATCCTGGCACCATGAACCTGAGCAGCTGTATCGGCTCCCCTCGGCCCCCACCTTGCTCCCGGGCTGTGCTCACCACCCCCCCTTACCCGGCAGGTCGATAGCCACAGCTCGATAGCCATTTTCGGCCAGTGTGGCAAGCGTCCGCAGCTGAAGCCAGGTATCGGAGGAGAAGCGAATGCCGTGCAGCAGCAGCACCGTCAGCTTCGGTGCCTGCTGAGCTGGCTCAGCTTGGCGGTAGAAGAGGGTTTGTCCTTCCACCGTGACGGTGCTCTCGGTGAGCTGTGGGGCGGCCATGCCTGGGCGATCAGCAGAGCTGTTAGGAAGGGTTGAGAGGTGGAAACAGGCCCGGTGTGCATGGCGGCCCTGTGCGGCCTAGTGGAAAGGTCGGCCCGGGTGGGATGCCGGTGTCCCGGCGTCGAGGCCTGGCGGCGGTGGGAATGCAGGCGGGCTGTGGTGTTGGGGCACTGACGCCAGGAAGGGTGGGTTACACTGGCATCACTCTTTTTGGGGGGCACCGGCGGGGTGCCGGCCCCGGGGGGGGATGGGAAGGTGCACGGGGCCGCTCGCTCGCGCCAGGCGGGCTCACGGCCCGCCTCTGCCTCAGTTTCCCCGCCCGGCCCTGGGCCGGCTGCCCTTACCTGCTCCTCCGCCCCCACTGCCGGCCGCCGCTCGCCTCCCGCTCCCCGCCGCGCCACGGGGCTGGGGGTGCTGTGCCCTGGGTCCAAAGGCCGGCGGGGCGGGGGGGGGGGGCGGCAGCGGCAGCACCGCCTCACGGAGCGCAGGGCCCGGAGCGGCCCTGGGAAAGGCCGCCGCCCCGCCGAGCCGAGCTCTGCCGAGCCGAGCCGAGCGTAGCCGAGCGTAGCCGAGCTCTAGCCGAGCCGAGCCGAGCCCTAGCCGAGCTCTTACTGGGCTGAGTCCTGCCGAGCCCTAGCCGAGAGCCCTACCCGAGCTTTGCCGAGCGCCGCCGAGACCTTGCCGAACCGAGCCGAGCCGTAGCCGAGCCCCGCCCGAGCCCCAGCCGAGCCCCGCCGAGCCGGGGCTCCTCTCCCGGCACCGGCCGTTCTCTCCCGAGACCTCGGCCCCGGCCTGGTGGGGCCCTGCCGGGGGGTCGGTGCGGCGGGCAGGCCCCCGGCTGTCTGACAGCCCTCGGCCCCTGCAGCGCCGCGGCCTCCCGCCAGGCGGAGCCTGGGGCCGCGAACGCGGCTCCGTGAGGGCCGGGGCCGGGGGAGGCCGCATGTCGCGGCTGGAGCTGAGGGGCGGCGGGGCGGGCGGCCGGAGCCAGCGGGAGCTCGGGAGGCCTGGGCCGAGCGGGGCTGCCAGCGCCGGGCACGGGGGGCGCAGGCCGGGACGGAGCTGAGGAGAGCACCGTGGTCTGGGGCCTACTCCCCCCCCCGCAGCAGCGGGGATTGGGGCTTCCAGCCCCTCGCTGCCATTTTCCTTCTCCAGGAGGAGCGGAGATGCCGCTCGTCCGCAGCCGCCTGGGGCTGCTGCTCCTCGGGGCGCTCCTCACCTTCCTCCTCTACCTCCTGCCCCCTGACTCGGGGAAGCGGGGCCGGCGGGCGGCCAACGCCACCGCACGAACGGGAATGGCTGCGGGAGAGCCCCCCGTCTTCTACAGGGAGGTTTCTGCAGGGCCCCAGGCCATCGGCACTGCCAGCCCCGGGAGGTGGGTCAGCCCGCCGGCTCCTGTGGCAGAGGGAGGTGGGGGGTGACAGGCCCTGGGGGTCGGTCTCCACCAGCCCTCATGGCTGCTGGACGCCCATGGGTACGGCATCTTCCCTGAACCCCTTCCCACCTGTCTTCCCCACCGCAGGCCTGATGTGCTGCTCCTGCACGGCCAGGCATTCACCTCCAAGACGTGGGAGGCCTTGGGCACGCTGGCGCTGCTCGCTGGAGAAGGCTACCGTGCAGTCGCAATAGATCTGCCCGGTAGGACCATGGCACTGTTCATCCTTCTGGGCAGCTCCAGTCCCTCACCTCAGCCACCGCTGGGTTCTAGACCTCTTTAGGCAGCTAGCAGTGGTCCTGGGGGCAGTGTGCCCGGGGTTTGGCTTTGCCCCAGGGTGTTGATCTCCATGGCCACCCAGACCCTTTGGCTGGGGTTGGCTTGGTCCGGCTGGCACGTGGCTGTGGCTGTACAACTGACGGGGCTTGATCGGGTACCCATTTTGTGCCAAGCCAGCTGAGCCTCAGGGGGAGAGACCATTGCAGGCGGCACAATCCCCCCCAGCCCTGCGCCCACCCCGTGCCCTCTGCCCCATGCCAGGCTATGGGGATTCGCCCCCGGCGGAGATGGTGGCCACGGCGCAGGGCCGAGTGGCTTTCCTGGACCGTGTCCTCCAGGAGCTGGGCATGCGGAGGCCCGTTCTCGTCAGCCCCTCCATGAGCGGCCGCTTTGCCCTACCCTTCCTCCTGGCACGGGGGGACCGGCTGGCCGGCTTCGTGCCCGTTGCGCCTGTGGGCACCAAGGACTACGCTGCTGAGCAGTACCACCGGCTCCAGGTGAGGTGGGTTGTGGGGCTCCCTGGGTGCTGGTGAGCCTCGTGGGCCAGCTGGCTGTAGGGTGGCATGGAGGGTGGCCCTGTTTCGGGGTGAGTGAGGGGGACCTGTGCCCCCGCCAGCTCATGAGGGGGCTGGCACCTGCCTTCCCTCAGCTTTTCAGCCCCCCATGGTGACAAATGGAGGTGGGCACAGCCCAAGGAAGCGTGGTGGCCACTTCCCCCTCTGACAACCGCTCTGGTTTTCTCTCTCCCCTTACCCAGACGCCCACCCTGATCCTGTACGGTGACCGTGATGCAAGCCTGGGTCCCCAGGCCCTGCGGAGCCTCCGGCACCTCCCCAGGCACCGCGTGGCCGTGGTGCCCAACGCCGGCCATGCCTGCTACCTGGACAAGCCGGAGCAATTCCACCGGGCCCTGCTGGGCTTCCTGCGCCAGCTGAAGTGAGCGCCGCCTCGTCCCCTGGGGGCCCGGGGCGTCCCGAGGGACTGGGAGGCACACGTGGCTGGCATGAGGGGTGCTGTTCTCTTTTGGGGTGTCCCCAGGGTGGCAGGGGGGGACGGGACCGAGGGCGTCCCTCGCTGGCAGGGCAGTGTCATCTGTCGCCAGGCCAATAAACTGACGCTGCTCTTGGTTTCTGCGTATGTCCCCAAGCGCCGCGGGGCTCCCCGGGCTCCAGCCCCATCTCTCGGCCTGTGGCCCCCGCCTGCCTCCTGCCCACCTTCCCCTTGCCCGCCACCCCGCCTTCAGCCCATCCGGTGCCCCCCGCTCCTCCCCTGCCCGCCCCCTGCCCGCCCCCTGCCCGCTGCCGGCTGCGGGGCGGAGCGGGGCCGGGCCGGGCCGGGCCGGGAAGGCGCCGGCGGCAGCAGCGCGGAGGTA
>JAVKLA010000036.1:7690651-7704727 GCA_034782735.1 Sagittarius serpentarius | reverse complement strand
GGGGGGGGCGGGGGGATGCGCGACCGGGCTCGGCGCCAGCCCCGCCGCTTCCCACGCGGGGTCGCCTCCCACGTGGCGTGGGGGGAAACTGAGGCACGGCGCCGTCCTGGCACGTGGGTTGGGTGGGCGCTGCGGTCCGTGGGTGCTCCGCCGGCGTGGGCATCGCGGTGGTTGCTCAGCACCCCTGCCCGCGGCTGGGCGGGGGCCGGGCGGTCCCCCCCCCGCAGGCGCCCGGCAGGTCCCCCGGGAGCTGCCCAGCCCGGGCAGGGTGCCAGGGGTGCTGAGGTGCCAGGGGGACCCTCGGGGTGCTGCGCTGGGAGGGCCGGGTTTTAATTAAAACTCTCCCTGCGATCCTGCTCTGGCTGGCTGCACCCCCTGCTCTGCCAGCTTAATCCAGGGGCTGCTTCCAGCCGAACCCGACAGAGGGGTCAGGAGCGCCCCAATCTCCTCCTTCTTGCCTAAAAGCAATGAACCTGCTCTAAAAAAAATGAAAATAAGATGTGTAAGGCATACCTTTCCCCCTTCCCAAAGAGGGGAAAGGCCTGGGGCAGCCCAGCTCTCGGGAGCTGCAGAGCGCATCCCTGTGCCGGGGCAAAGCTGCCCTTGTGCTGCCCGGGTTGGGGGTCCCCTGGCCCTGGGGCACGGGCCGGCTGCATCCCTGGCTCTGTCCTGGGGCAGAGCGGGTGGCCCCAGGGGCTCCCTCCCTGTTGAAAGGGGGAAACTGAGGCACGCAGTGGCCCCCCCGCTTACCCTGGGAGGCGGCAGGCGCCCGGGATGGCTCCCGGCTCTGCCCCATGGGGGGATCCGGTGTCCCCAGGTTGGGTTTGGCAGCAGGGCTAGGAGGTTTGGGGGTTCCGGCAGGGCTTGGTTGTAGGGCTCAGGGTCTAGCTCAGCATCTGATCCGCTCCCACGCGAAGTCCGGCTGTGCCGTGCTGTTCCCCAGGTGCGGGGGGCTCCCCGGGGCTGGGCGGGCTCCTTGGTCCCCCGTGGGGAGCAAGCAACCTTTTGAAGCTTTTTTTTTCTTCTTAAGCTGATTATTCTGTTCCTCTTCCAAATTGGAAACAGAAACTGAAATTTCCCATGAAAAAAATTCTGCCACCGCCTTCTCCCCGGGGGGCAGAAAAAGAAAATGAAAATTTCAATTAAAACCATTAGAAGCCTCTGAAATGAAAACTGGGGTGAAGTGAAGCTGCTTGTGCTTAGCTGGTTGGCCTGGGCTGTGCGTGGCCGGTGGCTCTGGCTGCAGGGCGACGTTTGGGGGGGTGATAGGGGAAGGCGTTGTGCTGTGGGTGCAGGGGTGGCCGCGTCCCCAGCTCTCCCTCTCACTTCAAGCCACTCTTTTTCTTTTGCTTCAACTTCCAGCAGTGGCTCATATAAGAGGGGAAAGAGCATTTTGCTGCTGCGTGCACCAGGAGCATCGCGGCACAGCCTGGTGCCCTCTGAGCTCTCTGCTGTCCCTCCCGAGGGACCCCCGCCCTTGGGGGGTGGCTCCTGTGGGACCCCCACCCTGGATAGGGCATGGCAGGGTGCTGCTCTCTGGGGAGATGAAGCTGGGGGGGCGGGAAAGGGAAGGCGCCCCGAGCCGGTGTAACCCGAGGCACAAGAGGAATTTGCCGGGGCTGGGGGAGAAGGGGAAGCCTTGCCTGAAACAATAAAAGGAGCCCGACGACTTTGCCAATATTATTCTGAGCTGGGAAAATATTATTGCTGGGCAAGAATAGAAGGAGCCGACAGCGTTTTCCTGGGCTGAGCCCGGCGATACAGGAGGACCTGAGATGCCGGGAGGGCACGGGGAGGAGGGTACCCCCTGGGGAGATGGGGCTGGAGGGGCCCTTGGTGCCTGGCGCCAGCTCTGCTTGCAGGCACAGGGCTCTTCCCGGTGAGGATGGAGCTGCTGTGGCTGTATCCCTCCACGCCACCAGCATCACCAGTTAGGTCACTGGGACTCTCCTTGAGCGACTCGGTGGGGATGGGAGCTGCGTGTGATGGGGTGGAGGTGGCTGTCCCCCCCAGGGGTGGACTTTGTCTCCCTTGCAGGTCCCAGAAGAGGCATTTCCCACCAGGATGGGGGCATTGCGCCGCTGGCCACCTCCTTGCTGGAGGTGACGTCCCCCCAGCAAGAGCAGGGCTTGGTACCCCGGTGTCCTGGGCTGCTGGCAGCTGAGCTTGTCCCAGCGCCACCTCCCCTCTCATGGGGACATGCATGGGGGACGCTCTGGCTGGGGGTTGCCCTGGGGTCAGCAGTGGCGGCTGGCAGCCTTCCTTGGCGGAGGGTGTCTGGGGACATGGCTGTGCTCATCAATGGCGCTTTGTCCTCCTCCTCCTCCGCCCGGCGGTGGCAGTGGCCTGGCCCCGGGGTTGGGGCGGTCGCTGGGACAGGGTTTCAGAGCCCGGTGAAGCTGAGCCACTCCCTCTTGCCCTCTCCCTCTGCGGCAGCTGGGTGGGTGCCACCGTGCCGGGGTTTTCGGCTTGCTAACCCTGGAAGTCGTCTCCCACCAGGAACCAGTCACGCCACAGCCCCCGCCGCGGCGGCGCCACGCGGGTCCCCTTGGCATCCCGTGGGATTCAGGCTTGGACCTGCTTTGGGAGCCTTGACTGTCGGACCCTGTTGCTTTGGGATGTGGTGTCCATCCCAAGGACACAGCCTCCCCATGCTGGTGCCTCTCCCCAGGTGTCGTCCCCGTGCTGTGGCGGGGAGGAAGCCTCCCCGACAGTGAGGTCTGGTGGCGGTGGCAGCGGGCTTTGTGTGCCGGTTTCCCCATGGCGCTGGCTGGGTGCCTGCTATTGTGTCTCCAGCTGGCACCCGGGGTGGGGCAGGACCCACTTTCTGCCCACCCTGCGTCCACTCTCGCCACCCTCCTGGGCTCCGCGCAAGCCCACCCTGGGGCTGACGGCACAGCACAGCCTTTACCAGGCTCTCATGCACCCCGACTCGCTGCGGCACGGCCGTGGTAGGAGTCCGGGGTGGTTCAGCCGAACCTTGCTGGGGGCAAACTTGCCTGGGACCCCGCTGGCTCTGGAGCTTTGTGCTTGGCTGGGAGGCAGAGCAGCACCCTGGGCAGGGTGAGGCCGGGATGCCTGCACCCCCGGGAAGGGATGGAGATGGATTCTGCTGCCCGCAGTGGCTGGCAGCAGCTTTTCTGCTGGCCCCGGGATGGCTTCACAAGACTCAGAAGCAGCAGCTCGGAGGGACCATCCTGCCTCTGTGCCCATCGCAGCCCTCCGCTCATCCCTTGAAAAAGCCAGAACCCCTTGGTGCCGCCACCGGGGTGGGGGGGTCTAAGCATCCTTTCACGTTTCCCGAGGGGGTGTGAAGGGTGTTTGGGGGGCTGGGAGCCCGCACAGCACCCATGGTTGTGTTGCCCCTCTCCATTTTTCATTGCCGCGATGCCCCTTTGCCGCAGCAACCTCCAACAGCTGGACCCCCAGGTGGGGGGGGGCTCCCGGGGGTGCGAAAGGGTGCTTAGCTGTGGGACGTTATCCATTGCTTTTGCCTCCTGTTCTCGCGTCGGGTGACAGCTCGGGACACCGGGGCTGCGCTGTCCCAGCAGGGTGGGCTGTGAGCTGGGTGGGCTGGAGACCCCAGCGTGCACACCAGATGGAGGGATGTGGCGGGGGCCGCCGGGGAGCAGGACGTCCCCCAGGCTTGCGGCGAGCGCTTGTGCCCGTGGCTGGGAGGGGACGTTTGAGGTGAGCGGTGCTTACAGAGCCCTGCGGGTCTTCGGGGCTGGGCTGGCCCCTCCTGACGCTTCCCTCCCTCCTCGGCAGAGCTTTTGGGCACCAACCGCTCCGTCCTCTTCTTCGGCCACCAAGGCTTCCTGGGCTTCCGCTCCCTGTACCTGGACGAGTACCGCGACCGGCTTTTCATTGGGGGGAAGGATGTGCTCTACTCCCTGCTCCTGGACGGGGCTCGCGCGGACGCCAAGGAGGTGAGCTGGGTCCTGCTGAGCACCCTGGGGTCTCCATCCCCACCCTGGCCGCTGTGCACTCCTCGCCCCTCCGAGCAGATGGTGCCCAACTGAGCCAGGCAAAGTCAGCCTGAAACAAGACCTGCCCGGGGGATGTCCCCATCTCAAGCGCCCTGAAATGCATCCAAAAACTTGTGCTGCCTGGCAAGGGTGGGCTGGCTGTGGTGGCCGGAGGGCAATTAGTCGTGGTTGGCAGCCTAGGAGATTGGTGGTGCGGCCCACTGGTGATTCCTGGGCGCTGAGCAGCGTCTCAGACCCCACTCTCCTAGAAAGCTGCCATTGGGAGAGCGAGTGCTCCCCATCCCCATCTGGGCATCCCCTTTATGGGCCAAATACACGGCTGAACGCTTGCAGAGACAAGGAGCTAAAAGTATCCATCGTTGCAACGAGCTGTGCCAGGCTCAGCTGGCAGAGCCCCCAGACCTCTCCAAGCCTCTTGGTAGGAGAGGTGACGGACCAGAGCAACGATGCTGAGCAGTGATTCCCCTCCTCCTTCATCCTCCCCTCTTCGACTTCTTGTTATTTAAACATGGTTCTGGGATGTTTCTAGCAAAAGAAAGCGGAGAAGGAAATGAAGTGCCCCTTGGCGTGCTGGGTCACCGTGACGGGGTCAAGGGCTTGTGTACCCAAGCTGCCCTTGGTCCAAGAGCTGCCGAAGGCTGTGGGGGACTCGGGCTCCTTCGCTCCCTGCTGTCCCCCAGCACCCTTTCTCCAGGCCACCCACAAGTCCACCCCCTTCCAGGGCAGGTCTGGCCATCCCCAGCGTGACCACCCAAATCCAGCCCGGCTGCGGGCTGTGACCGCCGGGGTACATCTCCCCAGGAGGAAGGGTCCTTCCCTGGGTCAGGGGGTGGGAGCCCTGGGCTGGGTGGGCTCTGTGGGTCCTTCTCTCTGTCCCTCTCTCCAACCCCATGCCATCGGCAGCCTGGGGATGTATATTTGCAAGGCTGGATCTCTGCTGTCCCCCGCTCCCTGCTCCAACAAGTCCTTTGTGTTTCAGATCTACTGGCCGCCCCTCCCTGGGCAGACGGAGGAGTGTTTTCGGAAGGGGAAGGACCCAGGGGTGAGTCTCACCCCATGTGTGCTCTGCCCTGAGCTGGTGGGGGGGGATCCCCTTGTTCCCCGGTGCCAGCCAGCTCCCTCCGTGCCAGGGCTGTGCCGCGTCACCCCGCCGGGGATGGCCCTGTGGGGCTCGCAGGCCAGTTAATGCCAGGGCAGAGCAAGGGATCGTCCTGGTGCACGAGGGAAACTGAGGCAGGGAGTCGGCGACCAAGCCTGGCCATGCGAGACGCTTGCTCCCGGCTCTGGAAATCCCATCTCTGGGGCTCTGCTCAGCCCCACGGCCGCAGGGCAGTGGCCAGTGTGCCCCAAAGGCGGCTGCACGGAGCGGGCAGGGACAGCCGGGCTCCGAGACCCGAGCTCAGAGGAACCGAAAGCCCCGTGCTGTGCTCCAGACCCCAGCGACGTGGTCTGGCCCATCCTGGCTGTCCCCAAGGCTGGGAAATCTGTAACTCGCTCAGGTTCAGTGACCTCACTCCCCAAACCTTACCCCTCTTTGCATCCCCCCTGCCCCAATATGAAACAGGACTATGGCAGGGAGAAAGTCCTCGAGGCTCCCCCAGCCCAGACAAATTGCTCCCGGGAGTCCCCGTCCCGCTCTGCGTGTTTATTTTACAAGCTCTCACCGACAGATGCAAGCTGGGGCAGGCTCAATTTTTTATTTTTCTTGAACATATATTTTTTTTTTAACTTGCTATTTTAGAGGCTCTTTGCAAAGGGAAAATAAACAGCGGGGAGGCTGGGAACCCCCGGGGCAGCTCGGTGGCGGTGTTCCCAGCAGACGAGGGGCCTCGCGTCCCGCTGTGGGGGGACGATGGGGGGCAGGCAGGGCTGGCGCTGGCTGGCGGGAGCTGCTGAGCCAAGGGTGGTGATGCCTGAGTGGGAGAAGGATGGGAGCCCTTTTCCAGTGGGAATTGCCAGGAGAGACCGCGCAAGGTCAGAGATGGCAGGTCTGCGGCCCCGAGGACGTCATTGCTACTGGTCCCTGGTAGAAGAGGACAATCCCAGACAGTAGCGATGGGGGCTGTCCTGCAGGCAGCCGAGGATGCCCGTGGGTATCCGTCTCCGTCTCCTGTGTTTCCTCCTTTTGTTTCATCGCCGGCACGAGCAGGAACACGATGGGGAAGGACGTCCCTGCATCTGGTCACCTCCTGGGCGCCAGGAAGAGGAGGGTCCCCAGGGGTTTGGGGCTGGGTGTAGGAGCTGCCACTGGGAGCTTGCTGGGCAGGTGACCTTGCTTCCCTGGCTGGCGTGGGCTGTGTGATGGGGGGAGCACACGGGTGCCCGTGGGGAGGAGACGCCCAGGTGCCGGCTGGATCACGCGTGGTTCCCCTGGGGATGCTCTCAGTGGCGGGAGGACCAGTAAAAAGCCCCACGCTTTTGCAACGGGCTGGGGTCCACCCAGGGGAAGTCTGCCCGAGCTCTGTCAGTGCGTGCAAACTGCCGTCTCGCACCCCCGGCGCTGGGCGGAAGGCAGAGAGCCTAGGTGCAGCCCAGGGAGCCAGGGCTGGGGCTCACCCATCGCCGTAGGGCCCCAGGCAGAGGCAGGGAGCTGGGGGTGGGTGAAGCACCGAGCCCCCCGTGACCCTTCCCCTCCCCTGCTGTCTCCCCAGACCGACTGCGCCAACTACGTCCGTGTGCTGCACCCCTACAACCGGACGCACTTGCTGGCCTGCGGGACGGGCGCCTTCCACCCTGTCTGCGCCTTCGTCTACGTGGGGCACCGCAGCGAGGTAGGGCAGCACCGCGGTGGGGTGCCCATCCTGAGCATCCCCGGCGGGACACCCCTGGGAGGTAGATCCCCATTATCTGCCTGCCTCCTGGGGGGATTAAGGACTGCGTGGGGATGCTGGCTGTGGTGTTTGCCCCATGCTGAATGCTGGGGGCGGGGGGGGTGTCAGGAGTCAGCTCCCTGTTGCCCCTTTGCCCTTGCGCTACTCCCTCCCCAGCTCCCCCACCTTTCTGGCCTGGCATCGCCTTTCCAGACACGTCCCCTGGGGCTGGTGTCCTGCCAGGGGCTGCGGCGTGGGTGGCGTTTCCTCCTCTCCCAGCTCACTGCTCATAAATCAGGTTGGCCGGGGTGGAAAGGCAGGGCCCCCTATTCCCTCCTCGCAGCCTGGCGCCGTGCAGGCAGCGGGGGCCCTGCCCATACCACGACGCCTCCGGCCAGGCTGATGGGCAAGCGGTGGGGCTGGCTGGTCCCTCCAGTTGCTGCGCATTCTCAAAGGATCAGACTTGCCTCGAAAAGCACGGATCCCGCTTCCAGACAGTCCCTTTGGGAGCACTGGGGCTGCGAATGCGTGCAGCGAGGCGTCTGCGAGCTGGGCAGGGACCAGTGCCAGCCCCTGTGTGCCCAGACACAGCCCCACTGCCTGGGCACGGCTGGGGGCTCACTCGCCTGCTCCCTGCCTGCTCCCTCTCGCCCAGCACGCCTTCAGCCTGGACCCCGCCAGCGTCGAGACCGGCCGGGGCAGGTGCCCACACGAGCCCAGCCGTGCTTTTGCCAGCACTGTCATCGGTGGGTTATCTTCCTCGGGAACTGAGAGCCTTTCCTTTGGGGTGCTGGGACCAGGGACGGTCCCCATGCCAGCCGGGGCTGGCGCTCAGCCCCACGGCGGGGTGTTTTTGCCAGGCGGGGAGCTGTACACCGGCCTCACCGCAGATTTCTTGGGCCGCGATCCCGGCATCTTCCGCAGCACGGGGACCCGCTCCGCCTTGCGTACCGAAGTGGACCAGCGCTTACTCAACGGTAATGGCTCCCCTCTGCCCCTCCATCCCCGCCGATGGCCTAATGCCGGGGATTACGAGCCTTGCGGTGGCTGGGAAATCTGCTGGCCATGGTACGGCATCCCTCATGCCAGGTACGAGCAGGGAAAGGCACCGGGGCAGCAAGGTCTGGGGGTTGTCCTGGCTGGCATCCAGCCCCAGCGTGGTGAGCGGGTCCAGAGGCGGTGGCCGTGCCCTCTCACCCTGCCTGACGTGGCCGGCTTTTGCTCGTAGACCCCAAATTTGTGGCAGCCCACTTGATCCCAGACAATGATGACCGGGACAATGACAAAGCCTATTTCTTCTTCACGGAGAAGGTGATGGAGGCAGACAGCAAGGAGCACGCCATTGTCAGCCGGGTGGCGCGGGTCTGCGTGGTAAGACACTGGTGGGGACTGCAGGGGACAGGGATGCACCAAGTCACAGCCGTGGCCCTGATGCTTTCTGTCCCTGCAGAATGATGCTGGTGGCCAGAGGGTGCTGGTCAACAAGTGGAGTACCTTCAACAAAGCCCGGCTGGTGTGCTCCGTCCCCGGCCCTGGTGGCATCGACACCCATTTCGATGAGCTGGGTAAGGGGTGCATGGAGCTGGGGACCTCACCAGGGCTTGTCCCTTAGTCGGTGGCTTCGGGAAGCCCCTGGGCTTCCAGAAGAACCCCCACGGTTTTGTCCTCAGAGGATGTCTTCTTGCTGAGGACGAAGGATGGGAAGAGCCCAGAGATCTACGCCCTCTTCAGCACCATCAGGTGGGTGGTCCAGCTCCAGCCCCTGCGGACATCCAGCTGCAGCTGCCCGTGACCTGCCCCGTCACCATCCCCATGCGGCTGCTGGCGGCTCCCCAACCTCCGCCAGCCCTGCTCTGGCCCGTACGGAGATGTCGGTTCTCCCATGCCCCCCACCAATGCCGCCGGCACCAAGCATGGCCCTGCTCACCCCATTCACCGTCCCCTTTCAGCCATGTCTTCCAGGGCTCTGCCGTCTGTGTGTACCGCATGGCCGACATCCGGGAGGTCTTCAACGGGCCCTTCGCCCACCGGGAGAGCCCCCAGCACCAGTGGGGTGCCTACGAGGGCAGGGTGCCCTACCCACGGCCAGGCGTGGTGAGTGACTCCCTGGAGCTCCGGGTCCCCCCCCTGCTCCTCCGATCGCTCTTTGAGGGATGGGGGGCAATCCCCATCTTCTCACCTGCTGGGATGGGCTCCCTGTGGGATCCACCCCGGGACAGCTGGGGACCAAGGTCTGGCAAAGGGGTGGAGAAGATGGATCTCAAATTGGAAGGTGGGGAGGGACTCAAACCAGCTCTGTGGGCGATGGAGGTGGAAGGAGGGATGGGTGCCGGGGTGGCCGGGCTGAGCTGGTCCCCCTTTGTCCTCGCAGTGTCCCAGCAAGACCACCAACCAGCCCCGGCGGCAGTTCGGCACCACCAAGGACTTCCCTGACGAGGTGCTGCACTTTGCCCGTGCTCACCCCCTCATGTACAAGCCCGTGTACCCCCGGCACCGCCGGCCCCTCCTAGTGAAGACTGACCTGCCCCACCGCCTGCGCCAGCTCGTGGTGGACCGGGTGGAGGCCGAGGACGGGCAGCATGACGTCCTCTTCCTTGGGACGGGTGAGTGGCAGGAGCGGAGTGCAGGAAGGGACCCTGGCGCTGGGGCTACCGGTGGGCATGGTGGTGGGGTGCGTGACGGCAGGCTGCTCACACCTCCATCCTCCTCCCCCTCCCACAGACGCCGGCTCGGTGCTGAAGGTGGTGGTCCTGCAGAAGACAAGCTTGGCCATGACTGAGGAAGTCGTCCTGGAGGAGCTGCAGGTTTTTAAGGTGCTGTTTGCTGCCCCACTTGCAAGGGGAGGAGCTCAGGTTGGGGACACATGTGGGGACGGAGGCTCAGGGCTGTCACAGTGCTGTTGGGCACTGGGAGGTCTCAGGGCTGCGAGGGCAGTGGGCAGCTGGGAGTGTTTTCACCTTCCCCAAAAACATTCCCAGTGCTCCCCCCAAAGCCCTAGCAGCTCTGGACAAGCCAGGCTCTCTGTGGCGAGGTTTTCACCAGCCTCACGTCCGCTCTTCTCCCCTGCAGGCGCCTGTGCCCATCACCCAGATGGAGATCTCCGTCAAGCGCGTGAGTACGGCCGCGGCTCGGCCACGGGGCTGGGGACAGGGCAGGTGACCAGGAAGGACTGAGCTGTTGTCATCAGCCTCTCAAAGCCCACATGGTGCTTGCCCTGGGTGGGGGTCACAGCTGGGGACCCTGGGTGCCATGCCCGCAGGGGCTGCCAGCATCACCATCTCGGCGCCGTTCCCCCAGCAAACGCTCTACGTGGGCTCCAGCCTGGGGGTGGCCCAGGTACGGCTGCACCAGTGCGAGACCTACGGCACAGCTTGTGCCGAATGCTGCCTGGCCAGGGATCCCTACTGCGCCTGGGACGGCACTGCCTGCACCCGCTACCAGCCCTCTGGCAAGCGCCGCCATCGCCGCCAGGACGTCCGCCACAGCAACCCTGTGCACCAGTGTCTGGACCAGAACCTGACTGGTGAGAGGCTGGGGGGGGCCCACAGGGCTGAGGCACTCGTTCAGGTGCCCTGAGATGTCCCGGGCATCCACAGCCCTTGGCAGGCAGAGGGGCTTGCGGCCATCCCCAGGGCTGGGGTACCCTCGTCTCCCTGTTCCGTAGACCGAGGGGTGCCCCAAGAGAAGATGGGTGCTGCTGGGGCTGGGGTCTGTCCCCAGGGAGACGGGGGGAAGGGGACTGAAGCCGCATGGTGGCCCAGGGCGGCTGACACCCAGGCATGTGGAAGCCTGGCTCTGCCCTCCCTGTGAGTCCGTGTCTGTCTTCGCCCCAGTGGACGATTTTGAGAGCGTTGAGGAGAAGGTGCTTTATGGGGCGGAGGACAACAGCACCTTCCTGGAGTGCGTGCCCCGGTCCCCGCAGGCCAGCGTGCAGTGGTTCGTCCAGAGGCCCCCCGATGAGCAGCGGGACGAGGTGAGGCTCCCCCTGCACCTGCCTTGCTCCCCTTGTGAGGACACGGGAGGGACGTGGGGCCGGACCCAGATGCCCCCCCCCGCCCCCCAACCTCGCGGTGGCCGACAGGTGAAGACGGACGAGCGGATCCTGCAGACGGAGCAAGGGCTGCTTTTCCGCAAGCTGCACCGCCATGACGCCGGCATCTACTACTGCAAAACACTGGAGCATGGCTTCACCCAGACGGTGGCCAAGACAGCCTTGGAGGTGATTGCCAGAGAGCAGCTGGCACACGCCTTCCCCTGGGAGCGGGGGGATGAGTCTCCCCGCCTGCCTTGTCCCGAGCCCCGGATGGTGCCTCAGGCTCCCAAAACCTGGTTCAAGGACATCATGCACCTCATCAGCTCCCAAAACCTGCGGCGGGTGGAGGAGTACTGCGCCCGCCTCTGGTGCGGCAGCCGCCCCCACCACCGCAAGAGCAAGCTGGCCCAGGCCAAGCACGCCCTGGCTGGCGTGGACGTGGGCAAGAAGGGACGGACGGCCAAACCCCACGGGGAAAGGAACCGCGTGCCCCGGCAAGCGGCAGCCACCTAGAGAGGACAGGGTAGTGGCTGTGGGCGAGGACCAGCTCCCCATGCTGCTGGTGGCCCTGGGGGCCTCCTGCCCTGGCAGGTGGCTTGCACCGGCACCAGCTTGGTCCCCCCGGCTGCGGTGGATGGGACGCCAGAGCCAGCTCCTGGGCAGGTCCCCGTCACCCTCGGTGGCCGCAGGGCCACCTCCAAAACGGGCGGTGTGGTGGGATGCATCGGTCCCCGCCTTGCTCTTGCTGGGTGCTGTGGCAGGTGCGGGGCCACGGTCACTGGGGGCGGGTTGGGGCTCTGCATGTGTGGTGCCACCGCTGTGCCATCACCCCAGGGAGCTTGCTGGCTGGCTTTCTCCGCAAATAAAGGGGCCAAGCGCGGCGCCGCGGGGAGCGGCTGATGGCTCCAGGCTCTTTCCACACCAGCTCGGGGCCTGGGAAAGATGATGCCTGCTCTCATGGGGAGTGGAGGAAACTGAGCATCACCCCAAAAAGCCTCTGTGCCCAGGATGAGTCCTGTCATCCGCTGTGCCTGTGGAGCCGGAGCCGGGCCGTGCCGCCCAGGGCGTATGCTGGGGGACAGGGCTCCTTCCAACACTTCCCTGTGGCACCAGGGCACACTCAGCAGTGGCAGCCTGTGTCTGGGTGCAGCTCCCCCCCTTCCCCTCCATCCCACCCCCAGCCACAGACCGTTTTAGGGCTGGGCAGGGTCAGGGAGGAAAGCAAACGGCTGCGGGCAGGTTAGACCCGTTCCTGGGTAAACATGGGAGAGGCACTGATGCCACCGACGTCACTGTGCCCTGGCAAAAGCAGGGACAAGCAGAAGAAGGTGGCCCCAGCACAGTTTGAGGGGTCTGCACCCCAGCCCGGGTGTGTTTCTGGTCGTAGGTGGCCCAAGGCTGGTTTAAGGGGGCTTGATGCTGGCTAGTGGAGCTAAACCAGCACCCAGGACCTCCCCCAAACGCAGGGTTTGGCAGGGGGTAGGTGCATGGAGAGTACCCGTAGGCTGCCGGTCCCATCCCAGGCTGCCGGCAAGGTGCTCGCTTGCTTTCCTCGCTTGACATGAGCTCACTCGCCTCACCCGGTCAGCCTGGGGTGATAAAGATCTCCCCCTTCCTGAGGCAGGGCAGCCCCACACAATGGTGTGAACCGCGGCCCTGCCGGGACGGGCATTGTTCAGAGGCAGAGGAACGGGAAAGAATAATAATAATAATAATAATTAAACCCCCTAAATAGCTCACGCAAAGCCAGGTGATGATATCATCGCTCCTCCCTGTGTGTGTGTGTGTTTGTGCTGCAGCAGCGAAGCACCACGGCTCGCTACGGTGCCTTTGATGGGAGCAAAGTCCCCCACAGCACTGCCCTGTCCCACGGCGTGCCTGTGGAGACGATCTGTGGGTCCCGACCCTCTTCTCCAGCTGCCTGTCCCACCTCTCCTGCAAACTCAGGGTGCCTGCATGGGGTGTCTCCTGGGATGGGAGAGCTGTGGTGGGGCTGGCGGGCTGGGACACATCCTGCAGGGAGGGGAGCTGAGCCGGTAGCACTGATTTACGGGCCAGACTGGAGCCAAGCGCACGGAGTCAGTTAATCGCAGGCCTGGGGGGCACAGGAGGATGATAAGCAGCAAGTAGAGACAAGGAGGGACATGCTGTAAAGCCAGAAACGAGACAGAAGTCTGATTCCTCAGGGCCTGGATTTAATGGCTCTGAAGCCCTTGCAATGAGCCATGCCCCTGCGCTCAGCAGAGCAGGGCCTGGGCTGCCCATCCCAGGGGATGCAGCGAGAGGGGGTCCCGGGGCCTCTGCTGCATGTGGGACCTGGCCCTGACGTGAGCTGCGGCAGAGGCTGGAGGTGACACCGGGGCCAGCAATGTTTCAGACTGAGCGGGAGCAAAGACCAGAAGAAACCAGTCCCCAAAAGGGCCTCCCCCTCCTGGTAAACCTCCATAAATCTCTGCGGTGGCTGAGCCTGGCCCTCTTGGGTAGGTTTACATCAGTCAGTAAGTCCGGAGTAGAAGGGCTATTGTCAGGGGCTCTGCACTGCTCACGTTCCAGCCTTGTCTCTCATGATAACCAGCCAGCAGAGGCAACCTGGGTCCCTAGAAATTTCTGGGGGCTGAATAAACACAAACACGTTCTCGCCCACCCCAGGGGTGTATAAGGAGACAACTCTGGCGGGCAGGTACAGCGCTGTTGTCCCCCCATCTCCTCTGCACAAGGGGAACAAGCACTAATTGGGTCTTGGTGCTGCCGGCCGAGCCCTGTCCCTGGGGCAGGAGCAGAGCGAGGAGAGTGCTGCGGGACAGGGCGTGCGTGGGAGCAGCCGCAGAACAAAGCCGTGGCGGGGGGACAGGCGCAGCCACGGATCCGGCTTCTAATTTTAGCCTACTTCCTAAGGAAGCGCAGCGCAGGGGCACCCGCTGGCCCTGGGAGCCTTCCAGCCTCCGAGGAGGCATAAGTGGATCTGCCAGCAGGGTCAGGGCCGGTACAGCTTGCCCCAGCCTCACCGGGAGCCCTCGCACCTCGACACAGGCCGGCCCAGCACCTGATGACAGGCCCCGGCCCCGGCCCCTCACCACAGGCCGCACAGGGCAGCCCAGGCCGTCGAGTCCGACTCGCAGCCCCGGCCCGCAGAGCCTGCTGCCCTCCGCTTCCGGGGGACGAAGCCCGCGGGCGGGGCAGGGCGGGGCGGGGCGAGGCCCCGGCCCCCCCCCCCGGACCCTCCCAGGCCTCCCCCGCCACGGCC